>CM056057.1:10923541-11126551 GCA_029574335.1 Rana kukunoris | reverse complement strand
TTGCTGATTTACAGCGCTGTGCTTGAAACTAGCACAAGACAATCCTATTCTAATTGTGGGTTGTTTGAGGGAAGCCAATTGAGTGTTAGAACCCCTGCTAGTGTTTTTAGGCTGGGCTTTGTGTCCCTTTTCCTAAAATCTGGCTTCACTTCCTGTCACCCACAGCTGAACAGGAAGTGAGGTTAAAACCCTACCAATGGTCTTTTCTTTGGGACACAGGTCAATCTAACTAGTGTCACCATTAAGCAAATTGCACTGCAGTGTACACCCCAAATGATTAGTTACTTTGGGGTTTAGTAAAGGCAAAGCCGCTCTGCAGTAGAAGCGTAGGCAATGAAAATCAGAAGGAAGCACTGATGGTTTTTTACTTCCAATCCCGCCAAGTTTTGAGTTTTCTTCCTTGCTTGTCCACTTGTAGTGCAAAGTGGATTTGCCTTTAGTAAATGGACCCCAAAGTCCAAGATTCCTACTAATTTGGGGTGTACACAGCAAAATGCCATTTCCAAAATGGGAAAACTATTTATATTGATCTGTGTGTCCCCAACAAAACATTACTCAGGTGTTTCCCTCACTCCTGTTTGGCTGTGTGGCAGGAAGTGAATGAATTAAGTAGAAAGTGACAACATTTGTGAGGTTGTCTTTACCCTATCAGGGGTGCAGGCATCCCCAAAACAAACAAGAAAATAGTTGATTTAACATTGGGTGGTGTTTGTGGGGGTCCCTAACACACATTCATACATATTAGCAACGCTGGATCCTGCCTATTGGCATGGTTATATTTTCTTAAGCCTCTCAATAAAATGATATGAAATTTGGGGTTAAACTGGAACAATAATCATCACTTTTATTTTTTGGATTTCTTTCATTTTGGATAGAGTTGGGGGGGGGGGGGGTTAGAAGCTCTGTCAGTTTATTTTGTATTATCCCTGTCCGTTTGGGGAGATTGGCCTTCACTTCCTGCCCCATAGCCAAACAGGAAGTGATCGAAAAACTAGGCAAATTAAGGGTCTCCTGTGCCCCCCCCCCCCCCCACAGAACTTGTGTGTGTCCCCTGAAAATTCCTGGGTGGGTCATAAAAAAACAGGGTGTGGCCTTGACAGGAAGGGTGGGTCATTTTTCTATTAGGGGGGTGCCAAAATTTGGTCAGGCCTAGGGCAGCACAAAACCTAAATATCCTACTGCATATTAGGGCTTATTTAGACAGGATCCAATTTACAGCATGTTTTTAGATTGTGGGAGGAAACCCGCACAGGGAGAACATGCAAACTCCAGGCAGATAGTGTCACGGGCGGGATTCGAACCAGCAACCCTTTTGCTGCTAGGTGAACCTGCTACACACTACGCTACTGTGCTGAACGAACATGATTGCAGCTGAAAGCATGAGATGTTTTTTTTTAAACCAATTACATGCTTTCCAGCCTGGAGGACAGATGTGGGGTCTAATTGACCCCGCCTTTCTCTATAAAGAGGACCTGTCACACACTAGTCCTATTACAAGGGATGTTTACATTCCTTGTAATAGGAAGAAAAGTGAAAAATAATACAAACAAAGGGACAAACAAGTGCAAAAATTAAAATATTAAGTAAAAAAATAAAATAACAAAGGAATTTAAATGCTCCTGTCCCTAGTAGCTCGCACTCAGAAGCGAACACGCATGCAAGTCCCACCCACATATGTAAACATCCTTCAAACCCCACATGTGAGGTATCATAGCGTGCGTTAGAGCGAGAGCAATAATTTTAGCACTAGACCTCCTCTGTAACTCAAAAGTGGTAACCTGAGAAAAAAAGTCAAGCGTTGCCTATGGAGATTTTTAATAACGAAGTTTAGCGCCATTCCATGAGTGTGCGCAATATGAATGCGTGACAAGTTAGGTATCTATTTACTCGGGGAACATCATCTTTCACCTTATCCCTAAAAATTGGGCTAGCTTTACTGCTTTCTTATTTTGTCATTCATGAAACAGGTTTTTTTTTGAAAGCCAAAAACAAAAAAAAACGTTTGAAAATTTTTGGCACAAATACTGTTGGAAATGTGTCCGAAAAAATGGCCGCCACTTTATTCCCTAGGGTGTTTGTTAATAAAATATATATAATGTTTGGGGGTCCTGAGTAAGTTTCAAGGAAGAAAATATAATTGTTACATGAAGGAGAGAAGTGCCAGAATAGGCGCGGTATGGAAGTGGTTAAAGTGCAACAATAAAAGTGAAAACATTCCTTGAAATTTCGTACCATGGGGGGGGGGAGGCAATTAGGGGCGCCATCAGGAATTATGGGGCCCCTTACACAGCTTCAGGCATGGGCCCCCTGGAGCAGAGAATAGGGGGGGGGTGCCGCCTGATATTAAGAAGGGGGGGGGGCTGCGGCTGCGCAATTTGATAAGCGGGGGGTTCCTTTACAAAAAAATACATATAGAAAAATATATATTAAAAAGGGTGGTAGCCATCCGGGGGCCCTGGGGACCACTGGGCCCTTTAATAAAAATAAACTTCTGGGCTCTTTAATGAAAAATAAATTACAATATCTACATATATAAAATAATAAAAAAGGGGGTTGCCTTGGGAGCTCTGGGCCCTTTAATAAAAAATAACTTCCAAAAATCAAAAAAAAAAATAACATTGGGGTGGGAGCGTTGTGGTGGCTCAACGTGAATGGCACTGCGCTGACAAGCCGTTCACCTCTGCAGCCAAGGGTTCGGATCCCGGTCTCGGCTACATATGAATTGAGTTTGGTGGTGTCAGCCCGGCTCCCGGTGGGTGTGCTATGCAAGGTACGCCTGTGCTTAGTACGCCCACCCCCCCCCAAAAAAAAACACCACACTTGCACACACTTTGGCCATGAGGTCTCCTAAAATAAAGGGAGGCGAAGGACCTACAGGGCTGGCTGGGTGGGCTACACTCCTTCATAGGGGGAGCCCCTCTGTCCCATCGGGGACAGGCCCCCCTCACACCCACCATTGCCACCGGGGGCATGGAGAAGGATGGCGATTGCAAGTCCAGCTCCTCTCTCTCGACTTCACGCACAAAATACACTTTAAAAAAGAAATTAAAGTAAAAAGTAACAAACCTGGGGAAAATGTTTATAACATTTTTAGAAGCAAAAAGGTTGTCATCTGGGGCCCTCTGGGAGCTTTCAAAAATTATATTATATATATTATATGTTTAAAAAATAACCAAAAAATATATAATTTTTTTTTTTTGGATTTTTTTGTAAAGGTGGGGGGTTGTCATCTGGGGCCCTCTGGGAGCTTTCATAATTATATTATATATATATATGTTTAAAAAATAACCAAAAAATATATAATTTTTTTTTTTTTGGATTTTTTTGTAAAGGTGGGGGGTTGTCATCTGGGGCCCTCTGGGAGCTTTCATAATTATATTATATATATATATATGTTAAAAAAATAACCAACTAATATATTTTTTATTTTTATTTGTTTTTTTTTTAAAGGTGGGGGTTGTCATCTGGAGCCCTGGGGATCTCCGGGCCACTGGGGACCTCCAGACCCCTAAAACAAAACATTGGCCCTTTAATAACAAAAAATTTGGGGGGTTGCCACCCGGGGCCCTGGGGACCTCCAGACTGCTAAAAAATATTAAATTCCAAAAATTGGCCCTTTAATAAAAAATCCTACAAAAACCAACTAACAAATATATATACAAAAAAAAAAGAGGGGGGTTACCATCTGGGGCGCTGGGGGGCCTCCAGGCATCTGGGCACCTCCGGACCCCCGGGCCCCTTACAGGTGTACAGGGCCGCCATCATGAATTTTGGGGCCCCTTACACAGCTTCAGGCATGGGCCCCCTGGAGCAGAGAACCGGGGGGGGGGGGGGTGCTGCCGCATGTCTAAATTGAGAAGGGGGGGGGGGGGGTGGTGCCACAAATTGAGGAGCGGGGGGGCCCTTTACAAAAATTTTGACAGAAATAAGAAATAAAGAAAAATATATATAAAAAAGGGGGGGTAGCCATCCGGGGCCCTGGGGACCTCTGTGCTCTTTATAAAATAAAAATAAAAAAGAGAGAAAATACATATATATATATATTTTTTAAATATAACATTTATCGAAAAAAAGTAAAAAAACAAGGGGGTAGCCTTCCAGGGCCCTGGGGACCTCTGGGCCCTTTCCTTAAAAAAAATAAACAAATATATTAAAAAATTATATATATTTTTTTTTAAAATATATATCTTTTATTTAAAAAAAAAGGGCTTGCCATCTGGGGCCCTTAGTGGCCTCCGGGCCCCTGGGGACCTTCGGAGCCTTAAAAAAAAATAAAAAATATTTTTTTTTTTTTTGTTTTAGGGTGGTTCCCATCCCGGGCCCCTGGGGACCCCCGGGCGGTGTAATCCCTGTACCCCCCTAATGGCGGCCCTGCAGGTGTACTGCCTGTACCCCCCTGATGGCGGCCCTGGGTGTAATGTCAGCATGTGAAAAATGACATTCTGAAGGAAAAAAGCCATTTAAAACTGACTCGCGGCAATAATGAATTGTCAGCTCCTGGAAATTGCAGGAGAATTCATTCATTAAAAACACCAAAAAAAAAAGCGTGGGGGTCCCCCCAAATTCAATAACCAGACCCTTTAGGTCTGATATGGATATTAAGGGGAACCCCGCCATTAATTTAAAAAAAAAATGACGTGGGGTTCCCCCAAATATCCATAACCAGACCCTTCGGGTCTGGTGTGGAATTTAAGGGGAACTCCACCCCAAATTTTTAAAAAAAAAATGGCGTGGAGTCCCCCCTAAAATCCACACCAGACCCCTTATCCGAGCACGTTGACCTGGCCGGCCGCAGAAAAGAGGGGGGGACAGAGCGCGGCCCCCCCCCCTCTCCTGAACCGCACCAGGCCACATGCCCTCAACATTGGGAGGGTGTTTTGGGGTGCCCCCCAAAACACCTTGTCCCCATGTTGATGAGGACAAGGGTCTCTTCCCCACAACCCTTGCCCGGTGGTTGTGGGGGTCTGCGGGCAGGAGGCTTATCGAAATCTGGAAGACCCCTTTTACAAAGGGGCCCCCCAGATCCCGGCCCCCCCCCTGTGTGAAATGGTAATGGGGTACCTTGTACCTCTACCATTTCACGAGTAAAAAAAATGTAAAGGGTTAAAAAAGACAAGAGCCGGTTTTTGACAAGTCCTTTATTATCTTCTTTCTTCTTTTCTTCGGGTTTCTTCTTCCTCCTCCTTCTTCTTCCTCTGCTTCTGTCTTGGGTCTTCTATTCCCGCATCTTGCCCGGCGTGTTCTTCCATCTTCTTCCGCTGTTCTTCTCGTCCGCATCTTCTCCTTCTTGTTCTTCTTCGCCGGAGCGGCCGCTTCCAATTGAAATCCCCGCTGTCTGCCGGACCACGCCCCCCCTCTGACGCCTCGGGCAAGCTCTTAGGAGTGTGCTGCCAGTGCGTCAGAGGGGGGCGTGGTCACATGTCAGAGGGCGGCCAATTCAATTTGAAGCTCGTGCGCGGCTTTTTCTTTGCCAGAGTCGCCGCTTCCAATTGAATTGCCCGCTTTCTGGAACATGTGACCACGCCCCCCTCTGACGCACTGGCACCACACGGGGACTTTCCTAAGAGCTCGCCCGTGGCGTCAGAGGGGGGGCGTGGTCCGGCAGACAGCGGGGATTTCAATTGGAAGCGGCCGCTCCGGCGAAGAAGCACAAGAAGAAGATGCGGACGAGAAGGACAGCGGAAGAAGATGGAAGAACACGCCGGGCAAGATGCGGGAATAGAAGACCCAAGACAGAAGCAGAGGAAGAAGAAGATGGAGGAGGAAGAAACCCGAAGGAAAGAAGAAAGAAGATAATAAAGGACTTGTCAAAAACCGGCTCTTGTCTTTTTTTACACTGACACTTTTTTTTTACTCGTGAAATGGTAGAGGTACAAGGTACCCCATTACCATTTCACACAGGGGGGGGGCTGGGATCTGGGGGGCCCGTTTGTTAAAGGGGTCTTCCAGATTTCGATAAGCCTCC
The DNA here is from genome assembly GCA_029574335.1 of Rana kukunoris. Classification (NCBI taxonomy): domain Eukaryota; kingdom Metazoa; phylum Chordata; class Amphibia; order Anura; family Ranidae; genus Rana; species Rana kukunoris. Next base: position 11,120,586 of record CM056057.1, on the reverse strand, counting down.
CGCCCGCAGACCCCCACAACCACCGGGCAAGGGTTGTGGGGAAGAGACCCTTGTCCTCATCAACATGGGGACAAGGTGTTTTGGGGGGCACCCCAAAACACCCTCCCAATGTTGAGGGCATGTGGCCTGGTGCGGTTCAGGAGAGGGGGGGGGCCGCGCTCTGTCCCCCCCTCTTTTCTGCGGCCAGCCAGGTCAACGTGCTCGGATAAGGGGTCTGGTGTGGATTTTAGGGGGGACTCCACGCCATTTTTTTTTTATTTGGGGTGGAGTTCCCCTTAAATTCCACACCAGACCTGAAGGGTCTGGTTATGGATATTTGGGGGGAACCCCACGTCATTTTTTTAAAAAATTGATGGCGGGGTTCCCCTTAATATCCATATCAGACCTGAAGGGTCTGGTTATTGAATTTGGGGGGACCCCCACGTCATTTGAATAATTTTTTTATAATTCGTACCATGGGGGGGGGGGGGGGGGAATGTCAGCAGGTGAATAAAGTGCACTTTTCCCGTGGTTAGAAATATGTCTTTGCACAAAATGACATTCTGAAAAAAAAAAAAAAAAAAAGCCATTTAAAACTGACTCGCGGCTATAATGAATTGTCAGCTCCTGGAAATTGCAGGAGAATTCATTCATTAAAAAAACGAAAAAATAAAGCGTGGGGGTCCCCCCAAATTCAATAACCAGACCCTTTAGGTCTGGTATGGATATTAAGGGGAACCCCGCCGTCAATTTAAAAAAAAAAAAGGCGTGGAGTCCCCCCTAAAATCCACACCAGACCCCTTATCCGAGCACGTTGACCTGGCCGGCCGCAGAAAAGAGGGGGGGACAGAGTGCGGCCCCCCCCCCTCTCCTGAACCGCACCAGGCCACATGCCCTCAACATTGGGAGGGTGTTTTGGGGTGCCCCCCAAAACACCTTGTCCCCATGTTGATGAGGACAAGGGTCTCTTCCCCACAACCCTTGCCCGGTGGTTGTGGGGGTCTGCGGGCGGAGGCTTATCGAAATCTGGAAGACCCCTTTAACAAAGGGGCCCCCCAGATCCCGGCCCCCCCCCTGTGTGAAATGGTAATGGGGTACCTTGTACCTCTACCATTTCACGAGAAAAAAAAAGTGTCAGTGTAAAAAAAGACAAGAGCCGGTTTTTGACAAGTCCTTTATTATCTTCTTTCTTCTTTCCTTCGGGTTTCTTCTTCCTCCTCCTCCTTCTTCCTCTGCTTCTGTCTTGGGTCTTCTATTCCCGCATCTTGCCCGGCGTGTTCTTCCATCTTCTGTTCCTCCCGCTGTCCTTCTCGTCCGCATCTTCTTCTCCTTCTTCTTCTTCGCCGGAGGCGCCGCTTCCAATTGAAATCCCGCTGTCTGCCGGACCACGCCCCCCCTCTGACGCCTCGGGCAAGCTCTTAGGAGTGTGCTGCCAGTGCGTCAGAGGGGGGCGTGGTCACATGTCAGAGGGCGGCCAATTCAATTTGAAGCTCGTGCGCGGCTTTTTCTTTGCCAGAGTCGCCGCTTCCAATTGAATTGCCCGCTTTCTGGAACATGTGACCACGCCCCCCTCTGACGCACAGGCACCACACGGGGACTTTCCTAAGAGCTTGCCCGGGGCGTCAGAGGGGGGGGGGGGTGGTCCGGCAGACAGCGGGGATTTCAATTGGAAGCGGCGCCTCCGGCGAAGAAGAAGAAGGAGAAGAAGATGCGGATGAGAAGGACAGCGGAAAAAGATGGAAGAACACGCCGGGCAAGATGCGGGAATAGAAGACCCAAGACAGAAGCAGAGGAAGAAGAAGATGGAGGAAGAAGAAACCCGAAGGAAAGAAGAAAGAAGATAATAAAGGACTTGTCAAAAACCGGCTCTTGTCTTTTTTAACCCTTTACATTTTTTTTACTCGTGAAATGGTAGAGGTACAAGGTACCCCATTACCATTTCACACAGGGGGGGGGGGGCGGGATCTGGGGGGCCCCTTTGTTAAAGGGGTCTTCCAGATTTCGATAAGCCTCCTGCCCGCAGACCCCCACAACCACCGGGCAAGGGTTGTGGGGAAGAGACCCTTGTCCTCATCAACATGGGGACAAGGTGTTTTGGGGGGCACCCCAAAACACCCTCCCAATGTTGAGGGCATGTGGCCTGGTGCGGTTCAGGAGAGGGGGGGGGCCGCACTCTGTCCCCCCCTCTTTTCTGCGGCCGGCCAGGTCAACGTGCTTGGATAAGGGGTCTGGTGTGGATTTTAGGGGGGACTCCACACCATTTTTTTTTTTTTTGGGGTGGAGTTCCCCTTAAATTCCACACCAGACCTGAAGGGTCTGGTTATGGATATTTGGGGGGAACCCCACGTCATTTTTTTTTTAAATTGACGGCGGGGTTCCCCTTAATATCCATACCAGACCTAAAGGGTCTGGTTATTGAATTTGGGGGGACCCCCACGCTTTATTTTTTCGTTTTTTTAATGAATGAATTCTCATGCAATTGCCGGGAGCCGACAATTCATTATAGCCGCGAGTCAGTTTTAAAGGGTTTTTTTTTTTTTTTTTTTTCAGAATGTCATTTTGTGCAAAGACATATTTCTAACCACGGGAAAAGTGCGTTTTTTTCACCTGCTGACATCCCCCCCCCCCCCCCCCCCATGGTACGATTTTTAAAATAATTATTCAAATGACGTGGGGGTCCCCCCAAATTCAATAACCAGACCCTTCAGGTCTGATATGGATATTAAGGGGAACCCCGCCATCAATTTTTTAAAAAAATGACGTGGGGTTCCCCCCAAATATCCATAACCAGACCCTTCGGGTCTGGTGTGGAATTTAAGGGGAACTCCACTCCTAATTAAAAAAAAAATGGCGTGGAGTCCCCCCTAAAATCCACACCAGAGCCCTTATCCGAGCACGTTGACCTGGCCGGCCGCAGAAAAGAGGGGGGGACAGAGCGCGGCCCCCCCCCCTCTCCTGAACCGCACCAGGCCACATGCCCTCAACATTGGGAGGGTGTTTTGGGGTGCCCCCCAAAACACCTTGTCCCCATGTTGATGAGGACAAGGGTCTCTTCCCCACAACCCTTGCCCGGTGGTTGTGGGGGTCTGCGGGCAGGAGGCTTATCGAAATCTGGAAGACCCCTTTAACAAAGGGGCCCCCCAGATCCCGGCCCCCCCCTGTGTGAAATGGTAATGGGGTACCTTGTACCTCTACCATTTCACGAGTAAAAAAAAAGTGTCAGTGTAAAAAAAGACAAGAGCCGGTTTTTGACAAGTCCTTTATTATCTTCTTTCTTCTTTCCTTCGGGTTTCTTCCTCCTCCATCTTCTTCTTCCTCTGCTTCTGTCTTGGGTCTTCTATTCCCGCATCTTGCCCGGCGTGTTCTTCCATCTTCTTCCGCTGTCCTTCTCGTCCGCATCTTCTCCTTCTTCTTCTTCGCCGGAGCGGCCCGCTTCCAATTGAAATCCCCGCTGTCTGCCGGACCACGCCCCCCCTCTGACGCCACGGGCGAGCTCTTAGGAAAGTCCCCGTGTGGTGCCAGTGCGTCAGAGGGGGGCGTGGTCACATGTTCCAGAAAGCGGGCAATTCAATTGGAAGCGGCGACTCTGGCAAAGAAAAAGCCGCGCACGAGCTTCAAATTGAATTGGCCGCCCTCTGACATGTGACCACGCCCCCCTCTGACGCACTGGCAGCACACTCCTAAGAGCTTGCCCGAGGCGTCAGAGGGGGGGCGTGGTCCGGCAGACAGCGGGGATTTCAATTGGCAGCGGCCGCTCCGGCGAAGAAGAACAAGAAGGAGAAGATGCGGACGAGAAGGACAGCGGGAGGAACAGAAGATGGAAGAACACGCCGGGCAAGATGCGGGAATAGAAGACCCAAGACAGAAGCAGAGGAAGAAGGAGGAGGAGGAAGAAGAAACCCGAAGGAAAGAAGAAAGAAGATAATAAAGGACTTGTCCAAAACCGGCTCTTGTCTTTTTTAACCCTTTACATTTTTTTTTCTCGTGAAATGGTAGAGGTACAAGGTACCCCATTACCATTTCACACAGGGGGGGGCCGGGATCTGGGGGGCCCGTTTGTTAAAGGGGTCTTCCAGATTTCGATAAGCCTCCTGCCCGCAGACCCCCACAACCACCGGGCAAGGGTTGTGGGGAAGAGACCCTTGTCCTCATCAACATGGGGACAAGGTGTTTTGGGGGGCACCCCAAAACACCCTCCCAATGTTGAGGGCATGTGGCCTGGTGCGGTTCAGGAGAGGGGGGGGGCCGCGCTCTGTCCCCCCCTCTTTTCTGCGGCCGGCCAGGTCAACGTGCTCGGATAAGGGGTCTGGTGTGGATTTTAGGGGGGACTCCACGCCATTTTTTTTAAAATTTGGAGTGGAGTTCCCCTTAAATTCCACACCAGACCCGAAGGGTCTGGTTATGGATATTTGGGGGGAACCCCATGTCATTTTTTTTTTAAATTGACGGCGGGGTTCCCCTTAATATCCATACCAGACCTAAAGGGTCTGGTTATTGAATTTGGGGGGACCCCCACGCTTTTTTTTTCCTTTTTTTAATGAATGAATTCTCCTGCAATTGCCGGGAGCCGACAATTCATTATTGCCGCGAGTCAGTTTTAAATGGCTTTTTTCCTTTGAAAAATGACATTTTGTGCAGAGACATTTCTAACCACGGGAAACATGCGCTTTTTCACATGCTGACATTAGAGCCCCCATAGTACGAAATTTAAAGGAAAATTACACTTTTATTATTGCACTTTTAGCATTATTAAAATCACTGCTCCCGAAAAAACGGCCGTTTTAAAAAATAAAAAAAGCATTGGTACATGTCCCCTGGGGCAGGACTGAGGTCCCCAAACACTTTTTAGGACAAAACTTGCAGATTAGCCTTTAAAATTCACTATTAAGATTTCCCCCCATAGACTTATACAGGGAGTTCGGCGGCGGCTTTAGTTATCAATCACATCGCGCTGCTGTGCAACGCCGGCTCATGCGCCTAATTAGGGCTTCATCCAGCGCACCTATTAAGGCATGTACCGGCGCAGCGCAGATTCATTAGTAAATCAGCCCCTATGTTACTCACCGGTGCTCAGCGCAGATCTGCAGTGCCATGCGCTGCTTTGTTGGCTGCAGATTTCCCACAGAGACAGAGAGAAATGCTTGGATGTCACCCAGGAAGGGCTGACCAAGGCCACCACATTCATAGACAATGCCAGGAACCCGCAGAGGAGCACGACAAAAGTGAACTGTCTGGGGGGCATCGCTGGAGGTAGACTTCCGATCTCAGGAGACATCCTTTAACCCCTTCACAAGTATTCCAATAACCCGATCTCCAATGTACCACCAAGATGTTCTTCAATAATCTCTCAATGTCTGCACCCTGTTAAGCTTTACCAACATAATCCTGCAAAATGGCATGTACACTTTGTACTGGTTATACCCCGCCGGGGCACATGATGCTGACAGCATAACACCACCAAACAATGTGCAACGCAAACGGGAGGCATGACATTCTGTGGGCTTCAGCACAGAGCTCTCTGGATTCAGCTGGCAGGGAGGTTTTGTTAGGAGTGCAGCAACAGTTACACATCACCATACATGTTTATAAAGAAATAATATAATCACCATATCAAAAGCAGGGCTACATGGTAATACCTGATCTCACAGCAGGAGGTCAAATGGGTTTAAAGAGCTGCTACAGAAGAGAGAAAGGTATACAGTGCCTTGAAAAAGTATTCCTACCCTCTTTTTTCTTTCCACATTTTGTCATGTTACAACCAAAAAAAAAAAAGTAAATGTATTTATTGGGATTTTATGTGATGGACCAACACAAAGTGGCTCATAATTGTGAAGTGGAAGGAAAATCATAAATGGTTTTGCAGATTTTTTTTTACAAATAAATATGTGAAAAGTGTCGACATTTAACCACTTCAATACTGGGCACTTATACACCTTCCTGCCCAGGCCAGTTTTCAGCTTTCAGCGCTCTCACACTTTGAATGACAATTAGATGGTCATGCGACGCTGATCACCTCTGGGGTTTGAATTTTTGTGCTACAAATAAAAAAATGTACAGAAATTTTTGTTAAATTGTTTATTTATATCAGGAAAGAGACCCGCAAGGGCCGCCACAGTACAAAACAAAGCATAACACAAATTACTAGCACATAGATACAAACACAACTGTATACATTGTAGAGAGAAAGCCACCGCTCCAGGTGAGCCCTGTATACATTGTAGCCATGGGCGTCTGCTTCATAGGGCAAGGGGGTGCGATTGCCCCCCTTGGAGTCCAGAAGCTTTGCCACACACTGCGTGGGTGTCAGGCCGGCACCCCCCCCCCCCCCCCCCGAGCGAGTAATGCAGGGGGCGCGGTGACAGGGCAGCCAGGGAGAGCCTATCTGTGAGTGTATGGGAGTGACCGGGCCGTGTGTGGAACGTACCACTACTCAGAGTGACATCCAGAGCCTGCAGAGGCGGCCGAGCGGTGCAGAAGGAAGATGACACTCTCTCCTCCTATACTGCAGGAGGAGAGAGAGACACAGTGAGCAGTGCTGTGTAATGTAAAGGGGTCCAGAACTGTGTAATGTTAAGGGGTCCAGTGCTGTGTAATGTAAAGGGGTCCAGAGCTGTGGGGTGCTGTGTAATGTAAAGGGGTCCAGAGCTGTGGGGTGCTGTGTAATGTAAAGGGGTCCAGAGCTGTGGGGTGCTGTGTAATGTAAAGGGGTCCAGAGCTGTGGGGTGCTGTGTAATGTAAAGGGGTCCAGAGCTGTAGGGTGCTGTGTAATGTAAAGGATCCAGAGCTGTGGGGTGCTGTGTAATGTAAAGGTGCCCAGGGGTGCAGTTGTGAAGAGGGGGTACACAGTAGTGACAAAGAGATATTGAAAGATGCAGGGGGCACAGTGGGGTGTTTTCACATTTTAACGTAGGGGGGGGGGGGGGGGGCGCTTTTAACCCCCTCTAGCGGTGGAAGAAAGGGTAAAATGCGACTGTGTATCGCTGCTGCGGGTTTGTGCTATCAACATGGTGTGGTGTGAAACTGCTGCCCCCTGGGCTCCGTCCCGTCTTTTCCGTTTTCTATAGATCTCCCCAACATGGGAGTCAGACATCAGTGTAGGCGGAGCCTACTTGGAAAAATAGAAAAAGTAAGAAAAATAAACATAAATAGAAAGGCAGAGAAATAGAGAGAAGATGGTTGGAAGTGGGAGAAAGGAGAAATTGGTGGGAGGGGGGGTGGGAATAGGTGTACCCGCAAGCATGGAGTACCAAAATTGTTCGCTTGGAGTAAAGTCATGAATTGCCACGTATCTGTCGGTAAAACGCAGGAAGTAGCGTATTGTGTCTTATGTGTTCACACATCAGTGGTATTAGTCTGCAGCGCCTGGCCCTCAGCCGAAAATATGAAAATGTTCCACAGTTGCCAGGTTTTGGAAAATGTCTCCTGCCTATTTTGTGCCGTGCGGATAAGGTAATTTCTTTGTTTCTGATGAACCCGACAACCCTTGAAAACCAGTGTCCTGACAACCCTTGAAAACCAGTGTCCTGACAACCCTTGAAAACCAGTGTCCTGACAACCCTTGAAAACCAGTGTCGTGACAACCCTTGAAAACCAGTGTCCTGACAACCCTTGAAAACCAGTGTCCTGACAACCCTTGAAAACCAGTGTCCTGACAACCCTTGAAAACCAGTGTCCTGACAACCCTTGAAAACCAATGTCCTGACAACCATTGAAAACCAGTGTCCTGACAACCCTTGAAAACCAATGTCCTGACAACCATTGAAAACCAGTGTCCTGACGACCCTTGAAAACCAGTGTCCTGACAGCCCTTGAAAACCAATGTCCTGACAACCCTTGAAAACCAGTGTCCTGACAACCCTTGAAAACCAGTGTCCTGACAACCCTTGAAAACCAGTGTCCTGACAGCCATTGAAAACCAATGTCCTGACAACCCTTAAAAACCAGTGTCCTGACAACCCTTGAAAACCAGTGTCCTGACAACCCTTGAAAACCAATGTCCTGACAACCATTGAAAACCAGTGTCCTGACAACCCTTGAAAACCAATGTCCTGACAACCATTGAAAACCAGTGTCCTGACGACCCTTGAAAACCAGTGTCCTGACAGCCCTTGAAAACCAGTGTCCTGACAACCCTTGAAAACCAGTGTCCTGACAACCCTTAAAAACCAGTGTCCTGACAACCATTGAAAACCAGTGTCCTGACGACCCTTGAAAACCAGTGTCCTGACAGCCCTTGAAAACCAATGTCCTGACAACCCTTGAAAACCAGTGTCCTGACAACCCTTGAAAACCAGTGTCCTGACAACCCTTAAAAACCAGTGTCCTGACAACCCTTGAAAACCAGTGTCCTGACAGCCCTTGAAAACCAATGTCCTGACAACCCTTGAAAACCAGTGTCCTGACGACCCTTGAAAACCAGTGTCCTGACAACCCTTGAAAACCAGTGTCCTGACAGCCCTTGAAAACCAATGTCCTGACAGCCCTTGAAAACCAATGTCCTGACAACCATTGAAAACCAGTGTCCTGACAACCCTTGAAAACCAATGTCCTGACAACCATTGAAAACCAGTGTCCTGACGACCCTTGAAAACCAGTGTCCTGACAACCCTTGAAAACCAGTGTCCTGACAACCCTTGAAAACCAATGTCCTGACAACCCTTGAAAACCAATGTCCTGACAACCATTGAAAACCAGTGTCCTGACGACCCTTGAAAACCAGTGTCCTGACAGCCCTTGAAAACCAATGTCCTGACAACCCTTGAAAACCAGTGTCCTGACAACCCTTGAAAACCAGTGTCCTGACAGCCCTTGAAAACCAATGTCCTGACAACCCTTGAAAACCAGTGTCCCGACGACCCTTGAAAACCAGTGTCCTGACAACCCTTGAAAACCAATGTCCTGACAGCCCTTGAAAACCAATGTCCTGACAACCCTTGAAAACCAGTGTCCTGACGACCCTTGAAAACCAGTGTCCTGACAACCCTTGAAAACCAGTGTCCTGACAGCCCTTGAAAACCAATGTCCTGACAGCCCTTGAAAACCAATGTCCTGACAACCCTTGAAAACCAGTGTCCTGACAACCCTTGAAAACCAGTGTCCTGACAACCCTTGAAAACCAATGTCCTGACAACCCTTGAAAACCAATGTCCTGACAGCCCTTGAAAACCAGTGTCCTGACAGCCCTTGAAAACCAATGTCCTGACAGCCCTTGAAAACCAATGTCCTGACAACCATTGAAAACCAGTGTCCTGACAACCCTTGAAAACCATTGTCCTGACAACCATTGAAAACCAGTGTCCTGACAACCCTTGAAAACCAATGTCCTGACAACCATTGAAAACCAGTGTCCTGACAACCCTTGAAAACCAATGTCCTGACAACCATTGAAAACCAATGTCCTGACAACCATTGAAAACCAGTGTCCTGACGACCCTTGAAAACCAATGTCCTGACAACCCTTGAAAACCATTGTCCTGACAACCATTGAAAACCAGTGTCCTGACAACCCTTGAAAACCAATGTCCTGACAACCATTGAAAACCAGTGTCCTGACAACCCTTGAAAACCAATGTCCTGACAACCATTGAAAACCAATGTCCTGACAACCATTGAAAACCAGTGTCCTGACGACCCTTGAAAACCAGTGTCCTGACGACCCTTGAAAACCAGTGTCCTGACAACCCTTGAAAACCAATGTCCTGACAACCATTGAAAACCAATGTCCTGACAACCATTGAAAACCAGTGTCCTGACGACCCTTGAAAACCAGTGTCCTAGCACTAGGCCAACCATTCTGGCACATGTGCCACACAACAGATAGGAGGATAGGATACCCCATACTACACCCCATACACCTCTACTCCACTCTTACTACGGGTAGCGGCGGCGTATCGTTGCCACCTCATCCCTTTAAACCTGAACACATATGAATTAGGACTCTTCTACACGGGACAGATCCGTGATGAACCGCCCCGGCAACCTCCGCTTGCTCAGCGGGGATCGCTCCGTTGATCCCCGCTGAGCCGCCGGATGACAGGGCTGTCAGATCTCCGCACTCCCCTATGGGGGGATGGGATGAACACAGACTGTCTGTCCAATTTCATCTGATCCGCAGACGCATGGGAAAATTGGGTTTTCCTCCGTCTACAGAATCGGAGGGTTGCGGAAGCGGGCGAGATCGGGTGTCATCCACTGACACCCGCAATCTCATAGGGGCCAATGTATGTCCCTTTTTCATCCGCACACATATACGGTCCGCCTGTGTGAAAGGGCCCTTACACAGGTTCTGATGCTAATTTATTGCAGATAAGGCACCAAGTGAGTTAACCACTTGCATACTGGGCACTTACACCCCCCTCCTGCCCAGGTAAAATTTCAGCTTCCGGCACTGCGTCACTTTAACTGACAATTGCGCGGTCGTGCGACGTGGCTCCCAAACAAAATGTACGTCGTTTTTTCCCCACAAGTAGAGCTTTCTTTTGGTGGTATTTGATCGCCTGTGCGGTTTTTATTTTTTGCGCTATAAACAAAAAAGAGCGACAATTTTGAAGAAAAATACAATATTTTTTACTTGTTGCTATAATAAATATCCCAATTAAAAAAAAAAAAAAATAAGCGACTGGTTTGCGCAAAAGTTATAGCGCTTACAAAATAGGGGAGAGAATTTTTTTTTTTTTTTTTTTTTTACTAGAAATGGCGGCAAACTGCGATTTTTATTGGTACTGCGACGTTATGGCAGACACATCGGACACTTTTGACACATTTTTGGCGCCATTCACATTTATACTGCAATCAGTGCTATAAATATGCACTAATTACACTATAAATGTGACTGGCATTGAAGGGTTTAACACTAGGGGGTGAGGAAGGGGTTAAATGTGTATCCTAGGTGTGTTCCAACTGTGGGGGGAGGGGAGGGTGACTGGGGGGGTGACCGATCTGTGTCCCTATGTAGGAAGGAACACAGATCGGGCTCCTCCTCTCCAGAGACAGGACACTGCCTCTCTGTAAAACAGCAATGAGAGATGATCTATGAGAGATCATCTCTCATTCGCCCACAGATCGCATCGCAACTGGCCACTCTGATTGGCCGTTCGCCGCGATCTGTGATTGGCCATGTCCAAGGGACACGGACAACACAGGGCTTCCCCGCAGCGCGCTCTACAGCGCGGGCTAGGAACGCATGAATGACATGCCGTCAAATGACGGCATGTTGGATATTCAGGCCCGCGCTGTTGCCGTCATCCGACGGTAGCGCGGGCCTGAAGTGATTTACCCAAAAGTGGAACTTCTGCTCATTTTTCTCCTCCTTCCCTCCCTCCCTCCAGTGCCACAATTGACACCTTTCAGGGGGGAGGGAAGACCTTTGACAGGTATCCTGTTCCCACTTCAGGGAGTCCGCACCGCAGCCCATGATGTCACGGCTCCGCTCCCTCCTCCTCCCTGTCAGTAGGAGAGAGGAGCGGAACCTCACACGTAGTGTTCCCGGCGTGAAGCTGTAAAGCTAAACAGCCGGGTTCCCTTAACCACAATGGTGCCGACATCGCTGGACACCAGGACAGGTAAGTGTCCGATTATTAAGGCCCCTTTCACACTGGGAAAGGGTAAGGCGTTTTTACAGCGCTTTCATTTCAATGTAGAGGGGCGTTTTTGGAGCGTTTTTTTCAAGCTGCTCCAAAGATGCTGCTTGCAGGACTCAGTGTGAAAGGGTCCATTGAGATGCATGGAGAGCCTTTTAATAGCGCTATTTTTAACGCTAAACCGCTGTAAAAACGATTCAGTGTGAAAGTCAGCAGCCGCAGTATGTGTAATATTTGTATCTGCTGACTTTTAAGTATTATTATTTTCGGGCGGGCCCTCTGCTTTAATCAGCCTCAGATTCTGTGTAATTCATGTGTTTTCAGGATTTTAAATTGATAAGGTGACAACCTAGTTGCTGAGCCGTAGCTTAGTGTTGTCACCCTGTAACAGGAAGTGCAGTGTGACTGGCAGGATCTCCAGGTAAGAAACTTCGCAGCGGATTCAAAACCAATATTTCGTATAATAAATCTATATAAAGTGGGAATTTTTTTTTTTTTTTTATATAAAAAAACTTTATTTAATTTAAACGTCAAAATGATATACATAGTAACATTAGAGTGGAGAATGGTGAACCGAGTTTGTGTTTTAATATAAACCTCATAGTTTTTTTTTTTTTTATAAACCTCATAGATACGTGTCCTCATGACTGAACACACATTCCTTCACTCCCCTCCCCCTCCTCCCTATCACAGCCATACAGAGACCATCCAGCCTCCAAGATGGCGCCCGAGAGAGAGAGAGAGAGCGCCGAAACCTGACCCCTTGCCGGAAGGGGCGGAGCCGCGCGCGCGGAGTCCTCCCACGTGCTATATCCGGTCCATGCTCCTGAGCTCAGTCTCTTATACCGCGTGGAGTAGAGAAGAGGGAAGATGGCGGAGGGAGAAGGTGGGTGTGCGGGCCGCGTGGCTCCTCCATAGAGTTCTCTCTATGTATTTATGAGATATGAGCCGCCTCACCTTTGATTTGTTCTTTGTGTTCTTCCGCAGGATCAAAGAAGAAGTCCAAGAAGCGGAGGAGCCAAACCGCCGGGGAGATCGCTGTAAGAATGGGGGGGCCCTGTGTGTGTGTGTGTGGGAGGGGGGCTTGTATATGTGCACATGTATTGCAGTGTTAGGTGTATATAGTGGGGGGGGGGTGAGGTGTAGATGGAACTTTTGTTTTTTATAACCATTTATTCAGATACTATAGCTATACTTATTTTAAATTGTGTATAATTTTTTTTTTTGGGGGGGGGGGTGGAAAATCCTGAGGTTCAGCCATGCTTCCAGTGCCCCCTTGTAGTCTGGGGCACACACGTGCCATGGTGCTGACTGCAGCAGGAATTCTGCCCCCTGTTGCTCTTGGTGGGTATAGCGCCTACTGAACAATGGTGTGCTGTGCATGAGGTTGGCGTGTGCCCGTGTGGGGGATCAAGGGGCCATTATGTGTCAAATGCTCTGAAAAACAATTTTAACCCAGCTTGCTCTTCAGAGAGAGCTGAGCGCTCCCTGAACAGCATGTCTCTTTTTAGGTAGGTGTTGGTGGCCACTGATTGCAGCTAATGTAGCTCTGCCTCCCCCCCCTGTAAGCCAGTGTGGCATTTAAGGGGCTAAATCAGGAGGTGAAGAGGCAACATATCAGGTTTCAAACGCCTCTGACATCTGCAGTATGCTGGATTTTTTTTCTACTTATTGTTTTAGCGTTCTTTATTCTCCGGTTCCGAGCAGGGACTCCTGCAGGGAGTAGGATTCCCTAAATCAAGCGCAGTTGATTGACGGGCTTGGATAGCGCGTCGCGCCTTCCGAAAATACCCGAAGTGACACTCGGGTGTTTACGGCGCCTGCCGTGTAGGGCTGACTGCGCAGGCGCCGTAAACACCCGAGTGTCACTTTGGGTATTTTTGGAAGGCGTGACACGCTATCCAAGCCTGTCAATCAACTGCACTTGATTTAGGAACGCATACTACCCGGAAGGATACGCCGCTTGGTGCTGGGGAGAGCGCTAAAACGATGAGTACAATAAAATAATTGGCAGAAATTTGATTTTTTTGGTGAACCTCTGCTTTAAATGGCAGATTTCGGTGTGGATTGCTTTTCAGAGGGGTGGCAGGCCCTGCCACATGTCTGATCCTGCTCACGCTTGTGGTTGAGGGGCAGCATGTTTATTGCTTTCTTTAGCTGCAGCTGCTGGGTGATCTTGTGCAGCGGCTGCGATAATTGTATGCCTGACAAAGTCCATCCATTGGAGGTAGCGGGGGAATGCTGCCGTTGTCCCGCAATGGTGAGCGATGCATGCTGCAGATCAGTGCAGGGATTGAGGGGGTTAAAGCAAGAGGTGATAATGTCTCCTTGAAGTTATCTGAATGTGGATCTCTACTCAGAGGGCACCACTTGTGGAGGGGGCAGTAAAACCGGGTAGTTAACCTCAGTCTTGCCACACATCTAAGTGGACTATTCCATAGGGACAGTCACTTTTTTTGCACTGAATATGAAGAATGTTTTGTGTAAATATTTCCCCAAGTGTCTTATCCCCCAAAAAGAGTGGTTAAAGTGATTGTAACCCGCATATACAATTATTTTTTTTTTTTAAACCTGCAAGGTAAAAGGCATACTAGCTGGTGAGATACTTGCCTCGGAACGAGGTGAACACTTACCTGGTCCACGCCGAGTGAGATGTCGTCTTGCTCCGGCGTGTCTTCTGGGTATCGCCGCTCCAGCGCTGTGATTGGCTGGAGCGGCGATGACGTCACTCCCGCGTAGGAAATTTCAAATCGGCAAGGTCTGGCAGCTGCCGGTCCTTTCGCTGTGGATTCCCCCTGCGCTGCTGCAATCAGCGGCGCATTGCGAGGGGAATAAGGGGTTATTCTTTTTACCTACCGGTAAGATTTATTATAGGCTTACCTGTAGGTAAAAGTCAAAAAGTGGGTTTACAACCGATTTAATTTTTTTTTTTTACCAATCGTCCTAAAGACATGGGGGGTGGACACATTCCGCACTTACAATGTTTTGTATGTAGACTGCATTTGGTGAATGATGGGTGGCACGGCTTCTCAAACGCGCCCATTTAAGTCAATAAGCTGGTGCCGCGACAGTGACACTTGGTTGTGGTAATCACACTCGAAACCCTATTAAACAAAAAAGCTAAAACAAGGGTGTCCGGGAGGTGATCATATCACCACATGCAAACCTCTCCACCGCTGCATTTTGAAGATCGATCCATATTGTGGATGGGAGAATGGGGCCTGCTAGAGGGGCTCTGTTTTAGGGAGTGGGCGTGGTGTTGAGTGCCAATGGAAGAGCGGCATAAAGGGTGGATGTGAGGAGGGATGCATGCAATGTAAATGGGAGAAGGGCTGCAGGGCAGATTGAAGGTGGAGTGCATTGTAGGGGATTGGGCAGACAGAAGGGCCATGGTGCCGGGTAGTGTCACATGGGGGGGGGGGGGGGGGGGCAGCAGGGTAAATGGGAGGTGTGCATTGCAGGTGAACAGGCAGACAGAAGGGCCATGGTGCTGGGTTGTGTCTCACGGGGATGGGTTAAGGTGTGCATTGTAGGGGAATGGGCAGACAGCAGGGCCATGGTGCAGGGTAGTGCACCAATGGCTGAATGGGCAGGGAAGAGGGCTGATTATAAAGATGGGTATGGGAAGGGCCCTGGTGCAGGGTAGTGTGCTAATGAGGGGGTGGCGGGACAGGTAAGGGGTGCACAGCAGCATAGAGGGTGAGTATGGGAAGGGCCATGGTACATGGTAGTGTGCTAATGAGGGGGTGGCGGGGCAGGTAAGGGGTGCATAGCAGGATAGTGGATGGGTAAGGGGCATGAATTCAGGGATAGAGGCAGGGTAGTGTGCCAATGGGGGGGGCAGATGGGAGAAGGGGTGCAATTTGGGGGAGGGGCAAGGAGCGGAACATCAGGGATGGGGGGGGGTTGGTGCTCAAACAGGAGACCTTTAGTGACAGTCACTTTATGCAATTGTGAACACCGAGTGTGAATCCCACATCTAACATGTATTTATCGACTTGCTTCTGCTCCTCCCCTTACACAATGACAGCAGGGATTTGGCTGTGTAGTTACAGCTGCATTAATAGCTGCTGGTGACTAACAATGTTTATAAATATCATTCAAATAAGATGCAAAGTAACATTATTTTTGTATTTACATAGTAGGTGAGGTTGGGGGGAAAAAAAAGACCTAAGATAAACCAGTTTGTTTCATCAGCAGATCAAGGGAATGATCTTCTCTCTGATTTGCATGATGCCCATTTTTTATTTCAGATTATTTAACCCATGGCTTATCGGCCTTTTTAACCCCTTATCACTTGGTTTGCCCTAATTGAAAGAAAGTTTGAGGTTTTTTTTCGTTCTCTCCGCGAACATGCTCAATTTTAAAAAGGTGTTTCTATTGTCGTACCAACAGTTTTTTTACCCCAAAAATGGGTTGTATTGTGTCTGCGTGTTTGTTTTTTTGTTCCCTCCCAATGTTTAAACTTTACACTTTTTTTTTCCAGGATATACAGCATGAAGAAAGCTTTTTAATTAAACCCGAGTCCAAAATAGCCCAGCTGGACACATCTCAGTGGCCGCTCTTACTCAAGGTCTGTATAAGGTCTGTGTGAAATTGTGACTTTTTACTTGTTAAATAGCTTCATACTAGGGTCTTAAATTGTGTTTCCTCGCAGGAATAAACCAGGTTTGGCAATTTATCACCTGATTGCAGAAATGTAGGGGGGGGGGGTGGTGGGTTTGATTTACTAAAGGCAAATACTGTGCACGCTGCAAAATGCAGTTTCCCCGGAGCTTTGTAAATGAGTAGAAGATCCAACTTCCACTGTCCAATCATGTTCAAGCAAAAATAAAAAAAAATAATCACTTGGATGTATTGTTTGCAAACTGACGCTTTACCTAATTTACTAAGCGCTGGAGGAACTGCAAAGTGCACAGTCTATATAGTCTACCTTTAGTAAATCAACATCTTTTTGCCTTATCTGGTGGCCATAGGGCAATGATGAGACTATAAAATGAAAGTTTAATTATCTTTTTATAACACTTTTGCAAGTAAACGTGCATACTTTGCAAAACCATTTGCAATTCATAAAAATACAAGACATTCTTAAAATGAATAAGATACATAAACAAATATACATATAGGTACATAAATGGATCCATCCTCTAACATGCACTTAAAGATGAATCCTGCAGCATATACTCTTAATTCTCTTGGGCCATGTAGATGGTAAACAAGAGAAAAAAAGTTTTTAAGGCAAAGCGAAAATGCGCATAAAATTGCTCTTTATATCACATGACTATGTAATCTTACAAAAAACATTTGCCAACTACTAGACATTGGTTCGTTCCACACCTCCAGCGCATGGGGCATGCCACATTACTGATGTGAGGGGGCGGGGCTTGTGGAAAACTGTTCTCTTCTGACATAAGTTGGCTGTACACTATAGTAGTCTAGTATGAAAATTCTCATTTCATTTGATATTGCTGTTAACCTTGACCAATGTCATTTGAAAGTACTTGGAGGAAGTAAACCCTGATAGGGTTTACTTCCTCTTTTGTAGCCTGCGAAGTAAAAAGCATAAGATAGTATGTATTTAATTTTCTAGATTATATGATCTAGTCTTATGTATTCAAACAGCGAGCCGTCATTTACACTCCATTCTTTTCAAACTAAAACCTTGTACCCACGTTTGGATTTTCCGCAGACAAAGCCTCAGACTTTTGTCCAAGGGTGTTGACCTAAAACCTGGCCGACGGTTGTGTGCCGTTTGTATGCCAGACAACATACATGAACTTAGTTGTGTACTGTGTAGTTTTTTTCAGCTCTTTAGCACCACCCTTTGCGCACCTTCTGCTAATGTTGCTATTGAGCATTGCTTCTGAACATTTTTTTTTTTTTTTTAAAGCCTGCCATCCAACATCTGTCTGTGGGGAAAATCCCACAATTGTCCGATGGAGTGGATTATACGCCAACAGCCTGTCATCACACAATTCCCACCAGAAAATTCCCATTGTGTGTATGCGGCTAAGACTGGATTCACACCCATGTGTTTTTTTGAAGATTTGCGCTACGGTCCATTTAATACAGTTTCCTATGGATCACATTCTATAGTGCAAAAAGCACAAACTGCATAGGTGTGAATCCAGCTTAGAGAGGAGGTTCACCCTAAAATCAATTTTTAGACAATGGGTCCAGCATACTGCTAACATCTGCAGTATGATTTTTTTTTTTTTTTTTCGGTACTTATCTTTATACGAGGCCTTGTTATCCGGCGGCAAGTGGGCAATCGTGCAGGCAGTAGGCGTTTCTAAGCGAAGACGAGTTGATTGACGGCTGCTAAAGCGCGTCACACCTTCCGGAAATACCCGAAGTGACACTCGGGTGTTTACGGCGCCTGCGCAGTCAGCTCTACACGGCAGGCGCCGTAAACGCCCGAGTGTCACTTCGGGTATTTCCGGAAGGCGTGACGCGCTTTAGCAGCGCGTCAATCAAATCCTCTTCGCTTAGGAACGCCTATACCCGGAAGTAAACCCCCCGCTCGGAGCCGGACAAAAAGAGCTCTTATAAAGATAAGTACCGGAAAAAAAACGGCATACTGCAGATGTTTGGCAGTATGCTGGATAGGTATAGCTAATTTTAGAGTTTATTTTTGGACTAACCCCCGCTTTAAGTCAGACAAAAGCCTCCTTTTTTTTATTTATTTTTTTCCTCTGAGCATGTTCTACCCTTGTAGTGTTGTAGAATGTTTAGTCTCTCTAGGCTTATAACTCCTTTTTTTTATTTTTAGAATTTTGACAAGCTGAATGTTCGGACGACGCACTACACTCCTATTCCATCCGGCTCCAACCCCCTGAAAAGAGACATTGCTGAGTATATTAAGTAAGTGTTGAGGTATGTGAGGTGTCTACATTGGGTAGGGTTTTTTTTTTTGGCGTAGAAAATGCCTGGGGATCATGGGGTACCCGTGACAAGCATATTGAGGCACTGGATGCATGCCTGCTTTTTTTAACGATCCACCAGACAGGTCAACAGTCCCAGGACGTGGCACTACAAGCCGTGTACATGGTCTATCCTTGTGGGTTCTTTAAAAGCCCCAGCCTCTCTTGCTGCTGTAAATATGACAGCAATGCAGTTGTAATGGCTTTCTATAAAAATCTATCTACCGTATTTATCAGCATATAACACGCACCCTAACTTTAAGAGGGAAGTTTCAGGAAAAAATCTTTCCACAGCCCCCTGTGCCTAATAGGTACATTTTACCCTCTTTTCAGGTGAAAGTGTTATACGCCAATAAACACAGTATTTGCTTGGTGCAATGGCTTTGCACTGAGCAGTCCAAATCCTCCTCTTGGCGTCCCCTGCTGGCACTCCTGGCCCCACCCACCTGTGTCTTAGCCAATTGGGAGGGAGAGTCCCATTCAGCTAGGCACCTCATACATTGCTGGATTGAGATAGGGCTCAGGAGAAATGTGGGGCGGGGGGGGTGTTACTGCACACTTATGTTCTGTAAAAAAATGAACAAGTCTACACATGTTCATGTAATTGCATACAGAAAAGGCAGAGATGCTACATAAGTTCAAAGCTGTATGATCCCATGGCATATAAAATATGGCAAAGAGCCCGCTTTTGAAGAATATATTGTGCAAAGCTTATAATCGCACGTAAGCCAATATATTGTGACACAATAGACCCAAATACGGTAACATTTAACGTGAAACAAATGTTTCTTTTTGGGGGGGGGGGTTGCCAGCTTTAATTAACATGTCCCAAACTGTGAAACCCAACAGGCATAAGATCAGGTAATTGAAGGCTGCTTTTTCAGGTATGGGCAGGTAACTCGCTCCCAAGGCAACAGTTGCATATAAACATTAAGGCCAATAAATAGAACGCAACGGTCTTAAAGTGGAAATTTACCCTTAACTTGGTTAAAAAAAAGTTCTTTAGCAAAGAACATGCCGTATTTATCGGCGTATGACAGGCATATAACGCACACCCTAACTTTAAGGGGGAAGTTTCAGGAGAGAAATTCCACAGCCCCCTGCGTATAACACACAGGCAGTTTTACCCTATATTTTCAGGGTTAAAAAGTCAGTGTAATATGCCCATAAATACAGTACATTCCATATTAAAGTGGAGTTCCACCCAAAATTGGAACTTCCGCTTATCCCACTCCTCACCCCCTTACATGCCACATTTGGTTTTTGGGGGGGAGTGGGACTTCTGTCCCACTTCCTCCTTCCGCTGATTGGCTGGTAAGGCGATTAAGCTCAATCGCCTTATTGCAGCCCCTCCCTGTAGGCGTTCGCACAGGTCCTAGACCAGGGGTCCTCAGACTTTTTAAACAGGGGGCCAGTTTACTGTCCCTCAGACCGTTGGAGGGCCGGGTAGTTCACTGCCAGCGCCCCCCCCCACCAAAAACTGAAAGTCCCCCAACCCATGCCCATCACTGCAGCCTCACTTTCAATGCCTCTTTACTATGCCCTCATTGCAGCCCCCCTCACCATTATTACAAGCCCCCCTCAGCATTATTACAAGCCCCTTTCACCATTGCAGCCCCCCACCATCATTACAAGCCCCCCTCACCATTGCAGCACCCCACCATTACAAGCCCCCTCACCATTGCAGCACCCCACCATCATTACAAGCCCCCTCACCATTGCAGCACCCCACCATCATTACAAGCCCCCTCACCATTGCAGCACCCCACCATCATTACAAGCCCCCTCACCATTGCAGCACCCCACCATCATTACAAGCCCCCTCACCATTGCAGCACCCCACCATCATTACAAGCCCCCTCACCATTGCAGCACCCCACCATCATTACAAGCCCCCTCACCATTGCAGCACCCCACCATCATTAAGAGCTCCCCTCACCATTGCAGCACCCCACCATCAAGAGCTCCCCTCACCATTGCAGCCCCCCCCCACCATCATTACAAGCCCCCCCTCACCATTGCAGCCCCCCACCATCATTACAAGCCCCCCTCACCATTGCAGCCCCCCACCATTATTGCAGCCTTACTGTGCCAAACGATGTCTGACCTGTCTGTGTGTATCAGGATCTCCTGCTGTGTCAGAAGCATGCAGTGGGCCGGATAAAGGTGCTCGGCGGGCCGTAGTTTGAGGACCCCTGTCCTAGACGATCGCCTGTCCAATGGGACGGCGCAGCGCCGGGCCGCTCGGGCATGCGCAGTGGGTGCCCGGCTGTGAAGCCGAAAGCTGTCACGGCCAGGTGCCCACAGTATCAATGAGGATGCCGGCCAGGGAGGGGGGCAGAGGAGCGGAGCCCCGGCCGGCACGTCGCTGGAACGCTAGAGCAGGTAAGTGTCTGTTTATTAAAAGCCAGCAGCTACACTTTTTTTTTGTAGCTGCTGACTTTTAATTAACATACATTTTGACTGTAAGACCCCTTTTAATAATTATGCTACCAAAATTTGTTATTGCTGGAAGCTGACGTTTTTCTGAAGCCCTAAGCAGCAGTAAATCTTTAGGCCTTTAGCAGGTCGACTCCCCGTCTTCAGTCCAGTGCCATAAAATAGAGCGGAAACTGAGCATGTGCAGAGCAGGGTGAGACTGTTACAGTATAGGCACCTATTGCATGACTATACCTGCAAAATCGCCCAGCCTGAAGTGATCTAGCAGGACTGGATGTGGCTCTTGAGACTGTTTAATTATCCTCTATCTGAGGTTTTGTCTTCCTTTTGAATCTATCACTTAAAAGTGAGTACTGTCCGTGATACTTTTTTTATTTGCACTAACATACAATTTTTCAGGACAAGCTTTCGGGGCGTTACCCCTTCAAGGTCCAAGCAGTACTGCTTGGACCTTGAAGGGGTAACACCCTGAAAGCTTCTCCTGAAAAATTGTATGTGCAAATAAAAAAAAGTATCACGGACAGTACTCTTATCTGTCACAATTGCATTAATACGGCTACAATCACGTCACGAATCTATCACTTAATATTCACCTTGGGTTCCATTACTGTTCAGAACAGGATTCATCAACCTTGACAAACCAGCCAATCCGTCATCACACGAGGTTGTAGCATGGATCCGCCGAATTCTACGTGTGGAGAAAACGGGTCACAGTGGAACCTTGGACCCGAAGGTGACGGGCTGTTTAATCGTCTGCATCGACCGCGCAACTCGTCTTGTCAAATCGCAGCAGAGTGCAGGTGAGGTTTTTATTTTGTATGGTACTTGTCACCTGGGGGAGCTAGAGGGGCACCAAACTGAAAATGTCTGGTGCCAAAAATTCAGAATGTACTTCACTGAATTCGTTTAAATATTTACATTAATTTTTTTATATCATGAATAAGAATGTATTGTAGGCCCTTATTGGCACCTTTAGCGCTAGAAAAGCTCAAGAATAATGCATGCTTGCTGCATTTTTGGTCAGTTAAACACACAATAAGGCCCCCCCCCCTGTAATGCATTGATCACATCCATGTTACGGTTTTAGTTGCATGACCTATGAAAAACGCAACATGCACATGGTAAAAGTGCATGAATTTTCAGCAGTTATTGGGACCTTTTTTCTCTGGAGATGCGGGCTCTTGGCAGCCTTTGGGCACTAGCCCCTCTGGCACCTGATGATCATCTGACACACAGAACGGGGATCTGCTTATGTAAACAAGGCAGATCTCAGTTCTGATGATGGATGGATTCTGTGTTCCTGCAAAGAGGGGGGGGGGCTTAAATCCATCTTCTACCCCCATTAGTAAAAGCAGCACAATACAGTGCACAGTTGGCCCTTTCCCAGCCAGTGACAGTGCATATTTAAAGCACTAATCACTGTATTGATGTTGCTGACTTGTCAGCCGCAATATCGCAGTTCTGCTATAGGTTACTGATCCACGTCATTAATAATAAAAAAAACATGACATGCATGTTCCACAGTTTGTAGATGCTGTAACGTTGGCATATACCAATCAGTAGACACTTGTGTTTTGGGGAGGGGTGTAGCAGAATACATATTGGCCTATATTGGAAGACCATTTTTTTTTTGGATGTTTTGGAGCAGAAAGTAAATTTTGATAGATGGAGATGTATATCTACAATTTTATTTATTTTTTGGTGCAAAAATGTAAAACCGCGGAGTTTATCAAATGCCACCAAAAGAAGAAATTGTCAAGTAATGCAGTGCCGTATTGCAAAAAATGGCTTGGCCATGAAGGGACGGGTGGGGGTTAAATCTTTTCTGAGATCAAGTGGTTAATTCTTCCTTTCTGGTTCCTAGGCAAAGAATATGTTGGTATTGTACGACTTCACAATGCTCTGGAGAACGAGCTGCAGCTTTCACGGGTAAGGAGTTTGAATTTTTACATGCTGTATTCTCATTGCTGTATTTAAAGCCTCCGGTACACGTGATGACACAGTTTATCCATTCTCTGAGTCTGCGGCTTTCTCTGAACCCGGAAACGGGTGCGCTCTTCACTCTGGAACTTGTTGCGCTGCGTTTTGCAGTGTAATGGGGACCATGGGTGAGCAAAGGAGCAGGAGATTGTGGCCTATGGTCAAGATGAGGCTTGCTTTCTGATAACACTGGAGATGTTTTCATGAGGATTCATGGAAAGTTTTAATGTAATTGGTGATCTTACCGTTATCTTCTCGTCCCATTTTTGTATCCAGGCTCTGGAGACGCTCACCGGCGCCCTCTTTCAGCGACCTCCGCTTATAGCTGCTGTGAAGAGACAGCTGCGCGTGAGAACAATTTACGAGAGCAAACTCGTGGAATATGATCCAGAGCGCCGACTAGGTAAATAATCCGCAAACTTAAGTGTTTTTTTTTTTCCCTTGTTGAATTTACACTTTATAAACTGCTCGTTTATAAAGTGTAAATTCAACAAGGGAAAAAAAAAAACACACTTAAATTTTATAAAAATATGAAATTTCATACAAGCTTTTGCATCAATAAGCCAAATGATGTATTTTAGATTTTCATGAACTTGTGATGTTGACTATCATCTATCACCCAATAACTGATGGCTTTGCTAGGAATCCAGAGATTTTCCACTTGGTGGCAACCTTCTTCCTAACTTTTTCTTTTCTCCTCCTGTTACTCCCAAGGTATCTTCTGGGTAAGCTGTGAAGCTGGAACATACATCCGTACTCTCTGCGTCCACATGGGCTTGCTGCTCGGGGTTGGAGGACAGATGCAGGAACTGCGCAGAGTTCGCTCGGGAGTTATGGGTGAAAAGGTAACCACCACATCTGGCATTATTCACCCCAAAAGTGTTGAGTTCGGCTGCAGGCTTCTCCCTGGGGCTGGTAATTTACTTTTTGGGACAGTAACAAGCTTACAGGACTTTAGGCCCTTTTTTGGGTCTTGCCTGGAGCTGACACAACTTATTGATCAAATTTTATGTTGTCAATATCAGATTTGAAGCTTGTTCTATCTCTCCATCTAGGATAACCTTGTCACAATGCATGACGTGTTGGATGCTCAGTGGCAATATGACAACAATAAAGATGAAACCTACCTTCGTAGGGTTATCTTCCCACTGGAAAAGCTGATGGTGTCCCATAAAAGACTGGTTATGAAGGACAGTGCGGTAAGCTGTAGTTGTATTATTGGATGTGGAAATCAAGTGTGTTGTATAAAAGAAAATCAAAATACAATTTTATATTAAAAAATAAACAAAATATTACTATTCACTTTGTTGATAAAAAAAAATTTCTTGTCGGGACAAGTAATTTTATTTTCTAAAAGTGAATGTGTGTGTGTATACACTCCCACCTTTTTTTTTTTTTTTGTTTTCCACATTAAGTTGTAGTTGTCTTATTGGACATGCAAGATGGGCATCAAATGGCATTTTCCTCATGGTTTTCTATTTAATACAGGTTAATGCTATATGCTATGGGGCAAAGATCATGCTGCCTGGACTTCTGAGATATGAAGATGGCATAGAAATCAACCAGGACATTGTGGTAGTCACAACCAAAGGAGAGGCAATCTGCATTGGTAAGTTGAATATATTGGGGAGGAGATTTACTAAAACTAGTGCAGCTGTGCATTGTAGCCAATGGGCTTCCAGTTTTAATTGTCAAAGCTTAATTTAACAAACTGAAGTGAGAAACTGGCTACCCCCCCCAAAAAAACTGCCTCCACTCTTCTGTAAAAACTTTCCACCAGATTTTGTGAGGTGTCATTGAAATTTGTGCTCGTTCTGCCAAAGGAACATTTTGTGAGATGGGTAATCTTGAATGAGAAGACCTGGCTCACAATAGGCATTTCAGCTCCTTCAAGTATTAATCATGAAAGGGTGATGATGCAAACATCAGTCCATGCATGGACAAATTGGCGCACGGTAACCAGGGCCATTTAACATATGAGGAATTCTACCTATAATGCATAACTAGTATTGAAGGGTAACGTCTAGTCACCTAGATCAGTGTTTCGCACCCCCAACAAACCATGTTTTGGGACTTTTTCTTAAATAAAATGGCTCTTAAATACTAAGCCTGATTTAAAGCACCTGTGCAAGATTAAGTACCAGCATACATAGCCTGTTGGGGGTTCTTGAAGGAAGGGTTGAGAACCACTGCTCTAGATCATGTGAAGATTGCTTAAATTTATATTAAGACACTATATCAAACAAGGTTGGTGAAGGAGCAGTAGGGAATTCCAGGAAAAATGGATATCTACAGAGCAGAGCCATAAATGTAGCAGGAGCGTTCCAAGAAAGTGGGGAGAAACCCCAGTGCCCCTAGATCGAACCTAGTGTAGCACATCAAACCAATAAATGTTGCCAGTCACGGGAGTAAGATTCACTAAAATTGGGAGGGAGGAAATGTGCCAACCCAAAAGATTTTTTGAATGGAATTCAGGACAGGCCATTCGTGTGTCTTCACCAAACTGGGGATTTACTAAAACCGGAGAGTGAAAAATCCTGGTGCAACTCTGCATAAAAACCTGCTTTTTTATATATATATATATATATATATATATATATATATATATCTATCTCAAAGCTTTATTGAACAAGCTGAATTTGGAAGCTGATTGGCTACCCATGCACAGCCGCACCAGATTTTGCGCACTCAGTTTAGTAAACCAACTCCTATGTCTTTGGGGCTGGCTTGGTGCACAGGAAAGGCTCTTCCCTAGACTGTTTCCACAAAGTTTTATGCACACAATTGTGTAAGATGTCTTTGTATACAATAGCATTACCAGAAAGGGTGTCTACAAACTTAACCACATTGCGTATATTTGCAACCTCACTGCATGTGTTTTTTGAAATGATGACAAAGTTTATCCATTCTCTGAGCCTGCAGACATACTTGACTTGTTCTTTTATTCCTCGGAATTGAGAACCTTTCTTCCTATTGGCACGTGTGCTGCGTCTTGCAGTATATTGTGCACGTGGGTAAGATTGGGCAAGATGTCTGATGTGGTAAATATGAAATAAACTATCTGATCTCAATTCGCAATCTTAAGACAAACTTTGATTTTATGTAATTTTTCTACCTTTTTAACTTAATTTTTTTAATTAATTTTTTAATGGAATACAGCCACTGCCCTTATGACGACTGCAGTGATCTCTACGTGTGACCATGGTATTGTTGCAAAGATTAAACGCGTCATTATGGAGAGGGACATTTATCCACGCAAGTGGGGCCTGGGTCCTAAGGTAAGACTAAACCTTTTGCAATTGGGGGTGGTGTATAGAATGTATTTTAACGCCACACCAGCTGTTTGCATATATGTGGCCTCTCGGTGGGCATGCCTTAAAGGCAAGAGGCCACGTATGTACACCTAAATATAAAGAGCTGTGCCGAGAGCATGTGCTCTCTGGAAGTTACTGGCGGCTAACCTGATATTACGATCAGGAAATTTCCAATCATGTGGCCACGCTCAACCTCCGGGTATTCAAAACCCTTAAAGCAGGGCTTGTATGCAACCTCGGCTCGCCAACTGGTGAAACTACAAATCCCATTATGCCTGTGGTTGTCGGGGTCTTGCAATGTCTAATTGGACTTGTAGTTTCAAAACTAGAGGACCGAGGTTGCCTACCCCTGCCCTAAATGGCCAGGATTAGCTGGCGCCAAGGGGTTATTGCATTTATTTTCTCCAATGATTTTTATCTTCAGTCATAAAGCAATTAAACAGCATTAAATTTGACATTTGTGGCCTACAAAGTAGGAATACAATTGCTGTGGTTTTTCTAGAGTGGCTTGTTAGGGTATGCCAAAAGCAGTTTGAGCCAAATGATGTAATTCAGATCCGTGAATCTTTGGTAATGACGACTTTCATCTATCACCCTATAACTGATGGCTCTTGTAGAAATTGACTTGTTTTTTCTGTAGAAGCAAAGTGCATGGTTAAATTTATAACCTCATTTGACTTTTTATTCCTAGGCAAGTCAGAAGAAGATGATGATTCAGAAAGGTCTGCTGGACAAACACGGCAAAGCCAATGAAAATACTCCAAATCAATGGCGGGATGAATATGTGGATTACAGGTAATGGGGCGGTCATGGGGTGTGTGTGGTGCAAGAATTGGTGCGGTCATGGGGTGTGTGGTGCAAGAATTGGGGCGGTCATGGGTTGGGTGTGGTGCAAGAATTGGGGCGGTCATGGGTTGTGTGTGGTGCAAGAATTGGGGCGGTCATGGGGTGTGTGTGGTGCAAGAATTGGGGCGGTCATGGGGTGTGTGTGGTGCAAGAATTGGGGCGGTCATGGAGGTGTGTGTGTGTGGTGCAAGAATTGGGGCGGTCATGGAGGTGTGTGGATCAAGAATTGGGGGGGCGGCCATGGAGTGCGGTGCAAGAATTGGGGGGGCGGCCATGGAGTGCGGTGCAAGAATTGGGGCGGCCAATGTTGTTTGCCCAGCAGTGTTGTAAAGCGAGTGTCCTGCAAGCTTTTTTGGGTAGAAGGGAGCATAGAATATTCTTCTGGGGTGCACTGCTTGGGTCTGGCAGCTGATTGCTGGCCACAAACCGTTGCATGAATTGCGCAGAAGTTGCAATGCAGAAAAACAAAGTAACACTTGTTTGGGAGGGTGGGGGTGTTGAGTTAAGTGTGTAGCCCTAATAGGGTGATGGATACCTGCAGGGGTTTTAGTTTTTTAAACCAAAACTAATGTGTATAAAACTTTTATTTTTGCAGTGCCAGGGCGAAACAACAACCATCAACTCCTGCGCCAGAATCTCCTGCGCCTTCTAAGGTACGTGTCGTGATATTGCGAACTTGATTCCCGCAGGAAGTTATCCCCCTCTCATCTGCTTGTGGTATTATGGGGGAGTCATCCTGCAAAATAAACTGGCTGCTGCCTATTGGGGGTGCAGTGTGCTTCCTCCGTTAGGCTTGTAGCTCACATAATTGACTGCAGTGTGTATGTTTAATCTTTAAAACCTTTAAATGTCAGTGAAATTTGAGCTGTGGGTGGCCCTGCAGGCACCACAAGGCTGAATAAATGTATTTAGAAATCAACGAAGTAAAAAAAATCAGCTGATTAAGGGCTACGTCTAATCGGTCACTGGGGTTGATTTTATTAAAA
The DNA here is from genome assembly GCA_029574335.1 of Rana kukunoris. NCBI lineage: Eukaryota > Metazoa > Chordata > Amphibia > Anura > Ranidae > Rana > Rana kukunoris. The sequence continues at coordinate 11,092,540 of CM056057.1, read as the reverse complement.
CCGGAGTGCAAAAATCTGGTGCAGCTGTGCCCGGTAGCCAATCGGCTTGTGACTTCTGCTTGCTCAATTATGCTTTGACCAAAGAAAGCTGAAAGCCGATTGGTTTCTATGCAGATTTTTACACCCCAGCTTTAGTAAATGGAGCACCACTGTTTGGGTATTGAGAATGGCTTCCGGGGATAAAGTGCTGGGCAGTGGAGCTTCCTCTATCCATACTGTTGGCATAGCTGGGGTAATCTCTCGTCTTAGAGCAGTGCTTGGTGGTCTTTATTTTATATGTATCATTGGTTATAGGACTGTCGGGTCAAATTAATGGGATAAAACTAATATTGTTGTGACTATTGGTGAAGCGTTTTTATTTAAAAAAATGACTAAAACATTTTTGCTTTTTGCAGAGAAAGCATGCAAGTGAATCGGACAGCGAAGCAGCAACTCCAAAGCCTACCAAAAAGAAAAAGGTACGTTTATTTGTTTAACCACTTGCTGTCTGCCCACCGTCAAATGACAACTGGGTGGACGTCATATGACTGGAGAGCCGATCAGTGGCATCCCCTCACAAAGGGATAGGGAGGAGGGAGTCACCACCCCTCACAGGGGACAGCAGAGTATGTAAATCAAGGCAATGATTGCCCATAAGTGCTGTTATCAGCGCCCACAAGTACGGCATATTGGTGAAGGAGAAAATACTTATTTGAAAAATGTACAGACTAAAACTTATTCAAAATTTTAGTGGTAAATATAAAAAAAGTAATAAGGTGATGCCAATCCTTTTAAATAAAAAAACAAAATTGCCATTTAGTGCGCTTGTAATAAAGTACCGCTGGGGGGGGGGGGGTGATTATTTGTTGGCACGTTTATAACTCCATGAATCATGTCCTGTGTCTTCTAGAAAAAGCAGTCTGAGGAAGCGCCAGCCGAAGAAGAGGAAGTGGAGATCAAGGTAAAAACCTAAATCCTTTATAGCAAAGTAAATCTGAAAATTGCGGCTCGACTGAGTCGCTGAACACTTGCTAAAAACCTACAACAGATTTCTCGCAAGCACTTGCTGACCGTGCCAAGACTGCTACAGCGCGGTCGTCCAGTTTTGAGAGGTCGCATATTGACCTTCCCCCTGGGTGTACTATTATGGGGGGGGGGGGGGCGTTATTTTTGAAAATAAAACTACTGCTTTTAAAGCAGTTTGTTTTTTCATGGACCTTAAGCTGGGATTGTAAACCCACAGCAAACATGTTATACTTGCCTGCTCTGTGCAATGGTTTTGCACAGAGCTACCCGACTTCTACATAACTTCTCCCTGCTGATGGCAGATGGAGCAAATGGCTCCTGCAGCTGAAAAGGCGGCGGAACTGCTGCTCCTCATGCACATTGCTTGATCACTCCCAGTTGTGTAAGGTCCATGCACTCCGAAGGTTTTTCTGCATTAAGCAGGGGTAGGCAACCTGGGGCCCTCCAGCTGTTGAACAATATTTCCCATGAGGCATTGCAAAGCTGGCAGTTGCAGAACTAAAAGTCCCATCATGCCTCGTGTAGTAATTATAACCGCTGGAGGACCCCGGCTTGCTAACCCCTGCATTAAAATAAAAAAACTTCAAATTGTGGAACTTTTTTTAAATTGCACACTGGGTGTCTGAGCCCCAAATTTCTGCAGGTACATCCCCGCCATCCTTCTCTCCAAGAAGTCCCAGCTTTGATGGATTGATGGCAGCACAGCCATTGGCTCCCGCTGCGGTCCATCAAATACAATGACCCAGGGGGCCCCAAGTCATATACTCTGCATTTTATGGACACCGACTTTGTGACTCAGGAGTGGACCTGCAAGATCGCCTCCGAGCGCTTCTGGGGAGGGAGGTTTTCTAATGTGGGTAGGAGCTGCTGAGGGCCCCCAGAAGAGGATCGGGGCCACTCTGCAAAATAAGCTGCACAGTGGAGGTGTGTGTAATATATATATATATATATATATATATATATATATATATATATATATACACAAAGCTTAAAACCCCCTTTTCACGGTGAGCTGCTTTGCAGGCGCTGTAACGCTAAAAATGGCACCTACAAAGTGTCCTTTAACAGCCATTGCTGTCTCTGGGGCTCTCACATTTGAGCAGGGCGGGAAGTCCTGCTAGCAGCATCTTTAAAGCTGTGTATATCGCTCCTGCCCATTCAAATCAATGGGCACCACGGCTATACCGCCGGCAAAGTGCAGCAGCAGTTTTAACCCTTTCTCATTGGGGTAAAAGCACCCCGCTAGCAGCCAAATAGCACAGTGAAATTGACAGTAAAGCGGCGCTAAAAATAGGCACTTGACTGCCAACGCACCCACCGCCCCAGTGTCAAAGGGGCCTTGGTATCACTTGCAGGTATGTTTTAAACTAGGCCTGCATTGTTTTCAATCACTCACAGATTGCATGTTTTTTTTCAGGAGGAGCCGGAGGAAGTTGATGAAAGCGCTTCAGTAAAAAAGAAGAAAAAGAAAAAGCACCAAGAAGCACAAGAGGAGGAACAAGCGGTATCAGAAGAGTCTCCAAAGGTAATTACTGGGACCTTCTAGGGTGCTTGTGGGGGTAAGAAAAGAGCTCCAGGATGCTTGCTGAGCTCTTAAAGGGGTTTTGTCTTATTGCATCCTATGCATTTTGGGTATATTATAGGGGGAGGTCAGGTTCTCTTGTGGGCCCGTGCTCATGTCCAAGCTGCCAATCGCTGTTCTAGGATCGGCGGTGTTGGTCTCCTGGGTAAATCAAAGATTGGCCAGGGTAGAGTCTGCAGCAAGGATGGTATACTATCCTTGGGCGGCAGGGGCTCAGAGCACCATGACTGGTCAGATGATGGGACCTCCTAAAACTTTGGAATCTTATGGTCTTAACGTGCATATCTGCTTTTCTTTTTTTATTAGGTGAGCAAAAGTGCGAAGAAGAAAAAGAAGAAACACAGAGAAGAGGACTGATCAGACTTTATAATGGAGTTCACCATGGTGGACGACGTATTAGGTCCTGTACTGCCAAGGCCTTGATAAACTCATTGTCCTGTTTTAAGGATTGTACAGTCTTCCCCACCCCCTCGCTCCCCATATTTTTTTTTGTTTTTTCATTTGATTGGGATTACAATAAGCTCTTTTTATGTTTGCCCATGTACCATAAAAGTCCACCTGCAATGTTTTTTTTGCATATTTTAGTAAAAATGACTAAAGTCTAAAATGTGTTTGGTCTCATTTCTTATGTTTACATTATTTATTTAACATTTTTGTGTGTAGTAAAAAGGGGCTACACCACCGGGATATAAGGTAACCCAAGCAGGCAAATGTCACACCCACCGGCCACTTTATTAGGTACACCTTGCTAGTCCTGAGTTGGACCCCTTTGCCTTCATTCTTCGTGGAACAGATACAACAAGGTGTTGGAAACATTCCTAAGTTTTTGCTTCATAGTGACATGACATCACACAGTTTCTGCAGATTTGTGAGCGGCACATCCCAAATGTGTTCTATTGCAGTGATAATCAACCCTGTCCTCGGCCCACTAATAGGCCAGGTTTTATGTGTTCCCTTGTTGGGGAGATGCAGACTAGAATACTGCAATCACTGAGCAGCCAATTATATCACCTGTGATGCATTTCAGTTATCTTGCAAACCAGCCCAAAACAATCCAAAAGGAAACACTGCGCTAAATAAAAAGAATGAACTAACACATACAGTTAATGGTGATATAGGAGCTGCCAGTATCAAAATTTGTGATTCAAAAATTTAACGGATATGGAAGGAGATACGGCGCTGGTGAGATTAAAGGCAAGATCAATGATCCAATCAGGCCCCAACAAGGATAAGTGTAAACATCATAAATATATGTAGACCTCAAATAAGAAAAAGGATCTCAGATGATCGTGAACAATAAGTATGTGCCATAGATGCATATAAACACAAGTGAAAAAGTCCTTTGAAAGTATCCAAAAGTTAATATAAAAGTCCCAGAAAGTGAATCCAGTTTATCCCCTTTTCTTCCATCCATGGATGATTGAGTGAACTTGATCCACCAGAAGGAACACCCAAGAGTGATCATGTAGTCTCCTTACCATGTATACTGACTACTATGCTGATCATGTAGTCTCCTTACCATGTATACTGACTACTATGCTGGTCACTCTGGGCGTGGGGGTCTCCCTCCTGACCCTCTGTGCTGGCTCTATGATCTGATATGGCTCACCAGAGGTGTAATTTATTGTAACAAAGTAAAGCTGATGCACTCACATTTAGGTATTACGCTATGGTTCTTTTATGTCTTTTAAATGGTGAGCCATATCGTGGAACATCATAGAGGGTCAGGAGGGAGACCTTAAACCCCCCCCCCACGCCCAGAGTGACCAGCATAGTGGTCAGTATACATGGTAAGGAGACTACATGATCACTCTTGGGTGTTCCTTCTGGCGGATCTCTCTCGATCCCCTTTTCTTCCATCCATGGATGATTAACTGGATTCACTTTCTGGGACTTTTATATTAACTTTTGGATACTTTCAAAGGACTTTTTCACTTGTGTTTATATGCATCTATGGCACATACTTATTGTTCACGATCATTGGTGATAATTTTTATTTCTTATTGGATGTCTACATATATATTTATGTTTACACTTATCCTTGTTGGGACTTGATTGGATCATTGATCTTGCCTTTAATCTCGCTGTATCTCTTCTTCCATATCTTGCAAACCTGTCCTGTTAGTGGGTCCTGAGGACAGGAGTTGATGACCACTGCTTTAATAAAGTGCTTCTTGACCTCGGTCCTCAAGTACCCCCAATGGGCCATGTTTTCATTTACAGTGGAACCTTGGGTTAAGAGCATAATCTGTTCCAGGCGAATGTTTGTAATCCAAAGCACTTGCATATCAAAGCGAGTTTCCCCATAGAAGTCAATGGGGGGGGGGAATTGTTCTGCGTTGACGTCTATGGCATGCAATAAATACTGCATGTGGCCAGAGGTGGTGGGCACTGGAGAGCTTTGGCTCCGGTGCCCCTGCACCCCTGGCCAAATGTGGTACTGCACACTGCTGTGGCTTGAATCCTGCTTGTGTTGTGAGACAACACTTGCAAACAGAGTCGGGATTCAAAAAAATGCGTGTATTGTAAAAGGCTTGTTGGCTGCATTACTCGCAATCTGAGGTTTCGCTGTTCTCTGTACGGCTGCTTTAAATCAATATCCATGTCATTGGAATTTATTTACTAAAGCTGGAGTGCAAAATCGGTCTCACTCTGCATAGAAACAATTGGCTTCTAAACTCGGCTTGTTCAGTTAAGCTTCATCAACAAAAAAGCTGTTTTTTATACAGAAGTGAGCTTTTCCGTTCATGGATGGACACGGCAGCAATTGACCTTTGGGTATTATCCTCCCTTTTTAGGAGATTGACTAGGCAGAAAAACGGCATGTTCAACACTCCAAACAGCACAGTACCTCCCAGGGGGCAAGTTCCCTTGGTAAACCCCCCCCCCCCTCCCCACATTCTCTGTTTTGCAGCCTGTTTTCTGCCTAGCAGGAGATGACATGGCTGCTCTGGGGATTTTCTTTTTTTTTTTTTCTTGCTTTGCTTTTTTTTTTCTTTCCTGCATTTTTGGATCCTGAGATCTACAATTAACTGCCGACTGGATCCTTGTAGTCCCCCAAGTTCAGCCATCGAGCGTGTGCCGGTATTTAGCTACGCGCTGGGCTGTCCACGACATGCCGCTTTGCTCCAGGGTGTGGCCGGTGAGCTTGCGCTCCAGGGCACACATATGAACGGGTTTTAAGTCCGTGTCAGTGTGCCGGGCGGACAGCCATGCTGTAACTGAGGACGTTGGTTCTGTCTGGGATGCAGCCGGTGGTCGCAGGACGGGTAAGTAGCAGTTCCCCTTGCTTTGGCAGGGTGGAGCGTTCCTGGGAAGCTAGATTGGGGGTCCGTCCTGCTTTCCTTTCTCCCTTCTTCCCTGCGTTATGGGTGGTAGGCTGTGAGGTGGGGTCCGTCGGGGGGCTCCATCCTGTGGCTGGGGGGCTGTCTATCGGGGGTGCCGTTTTACTGCCATGTGTGGGGCCTGCTGGTCCACTGTTTTTACTGTGCATCGCGGGCGCCTTGGAGTTCGGCCATTATCTTGTAGCCCACATGCTCTTTTTGCATGGCAGCCATTTTAAATATTTTTTTTCTCTTCCATTCATGGACGGACACGGCAGCATTGACCTTAAGGGTTATCTTCATTTTAGGAGAGACTAGGCAGAAAAACAGCACTTCAAGTGTTAAAACACTTCTCTCGGTACAGCACCTCCCAGGGTTTGGCCCCCGGGTACATCCCACTCTCTGGCTCAAGCTGCTGCCTTTTTCTTTCTCGTACATCACGGGACACAGAGCGGCAAATTCATTACTATATGGGTTATATGGAGTACCTTCAGGTGTGGACACTGGCAATCTCAAACAGGAAGTCCCCTCCCTATATAACCCCCTCCCCTAGAGGGAGTCCCTCAGTTTTTTCGCCAGTGTCTTAGGTGTTGGTCACGGAATAGCTTTGCTCCACATCCTTGGGATTAAGGGCGGGCTAACCGGATCTGTCCAAGGAGCCTCAGTGCCAAAGTGGACAGTACCCGGGCCCCAAACCGTGGGGTTTTGCCTATAATGCTCCTCTTTGGAGGGCTGGACCCTGGGCCCAGGACTTGGAGTTTGTAAAAACCATAAGTTCCTGTTTGCCAGGGTGCTATATAGGTCCAGGACAGTGGGTACCTTCATAGGACCCCAGGGCCTGAAGGTCTACTACGCTACCCACGGAGATGGGAGAAGATTGGATCAGTTTGCTGGACAAACATCCTGCAGCATGGAGCAGGTAAGGGGGAGCCTGCGGGACTTGGTTCGACAGCAGGCTCTCCGGGGTAACCTAAAAGGGGGGACAGCCTAAGTATGCTCTGCATGGGCAACCTTGTTCACTATGTCTGAGAGAGACAGGATGACACCTTTTTCCCCCATCACCAGGTTCCCCTGTCTAAGAATGTGTTGCTAGCTAACCTGCTGCTTTCTTCCTAGGACTAGTAAGGATCCCTAGGGGCCTTTTGGAGAGTCCTACCTGGCCAGGGGTTTTGAATCTGCCGCCTGTTTCTGCAGTCCTGGGTCTCCAGCAGCGCGGCTCCTCCATGTTCCTCCTGTTCCGGCATACGCGCGTGCGCGCGCACGTCTTATAGACGTTTTTCGCGCCGTTCAGACAGGAGGGCGGGGGGGGGGGCGTGCCTGCGGCGTCATACAGGGGCGCGCCTTGTGCTGTTATAGATCAGCAGGCATTGTCAGTGCTCAGTCTGAGGCTGATTTCAGAAGGAGAGGACGCAGAACAGTGACTCCCGGTGGCGGAAGAGGGGTAGTACATGCTGGACTTTGTTCCAATGCCTTTTTTGTTAAGCCAAGAAATTCCCCTTTTTGCAGCAGGTTGGAGGCTGGCAAACTAAGTTTGGGGTCACTGTATGTTTTAAAAAAAAAAAAAAAAAAAAAAGAAAATATATATAGTATATATTTAAAAAAAAAAAAAAAAGAGAAAAACATACGGGATCCCATCAGTTTTTGGGCATTAGTGATCTATTGTCCCCTAAGCTCTGGTTTTGTACTCCTGGCCACTACAGTCTGTTGTGTGGGCGGAGTCCCTCGATTTTGTATTATGGCTTCCAAAGGTTCGGGGTCAAAGGGTACAAAAAACACCAAGAAACAAAGGGGTTCCCCTTCTGATTCTGATGATATGCCGATACTTTCCCCGCAACTTATTAACATAAAGGGCGCCTTGGATGAGCCATTAGGGGGATCTGGTGCGGAGGCTGGCCCAGATCAGCCCAGCCCTGTGTTTATCACAGAGGAGATGCTAGCCGTATCCCTAGGGGGGCTAGAAGAGAGAATAGCAGCATTGATCGCTAGAGCTATTCCTGGTAAGAAACGGGTTAGATCCCCATCACCAAGAGGTGTATCCTCAGATGCTGAGATTCTCTCTCCGGAGGAATTGGAATCACAGGAGGATCAACTAGACCTGAACCAAGAGGGTTCAGGGATTGAGGGATCTGCCTCTGAGGAACCATTTTCAGACTCCCAGACAGAAAGACTGTGGGTACAGTCTTTGACGGACATGGTCCGCTCGGCATTTAGTTTACCATTGCCAGAGCCTCAGGTTCCTCCGGTATCCTCTCTGGGCTCTTTGAAAGCTCCGTTAAGCAACGCAGTGTTTCCGGTCCATCCTCTCTTGGAGGAATTGATCTTTCGGGATTGGGTACGGCCGGACAGGATTTTTCTGCCACCGAAAAGATTTGCGGTCATTTACCCTATGGAGGAAAAATTCTCCAAGAGGTGGAGGCTCCCAGTAGTGGATGCAGCCATCTCATGTGTGAATAAATCACTAACTTGCCCGGTGGAAAACATACATATGTTTAAAGATCCGGTTGATAAACGGTTAGAGACACTTTTAAAAGCATCCTTTGCTACGGCAGGAGCAGTGGTACAGCCAGCTGTGGCTGCGATTGGAGTTTGTCAGGCGTTAAAAGACCAGACAAAAGAAATGTTAAAGGACATGCCTACCCAACAAGCAGAAGAGTTTTCTGACATTCCCAGAGCTCTGTGTTTTGCTGTAGATGCTATAAAAGATTCCATCCAGCAGGCCTCTCGTTTATCACTATTTTTGGTGCACATGAGAAGGCTCTTATGGTTGAAGAACTGGGCGGCGGAGCCCCCATGCAAAAAGCTTCTGGCAGGGTTTCCCTTCCATGGAGGACGACTCTTCGGAGAGGATCTGGATAAATATATTCAGACTATTTCAAATGGCAAGAGTACCCTTTTACCGGTCAAGAAGACATTCCGGGGTCCTACATTTAAAAGGCAGCTCTTTCCTGTCTCGGGGCCCTCAAATTCCAGGCAGTATCGACGGCCGCCTGCACGATCCAACGTTAACAGTAGATCGCAGGGACAGGCCCCTGGGGGTAAGAGGCCATGGTATCGCAAGCCGACAAAGACAGCCCCTAAGTCTGCCTTATGAAGGGGCGCCCCCACTCTCGCGGGTGGGGGGAAGGCTTCGTTTCTTCTCAGAAGTTTGGGAAGCCAAGATCCCCGACAAATGGGTCCGGGCATCTGTAACCACAGGCTACAGACTGGAGTTTCTAAGGTGTCCTCCGCCTCATTTTCAAGAATCAAGGCTACCAAAGGATCCAGCAAGGAAGGCCTCATTGCTGGCAGCTTTGGATCACCTGCTCTGCCAGGACGTAATAATAGAGGTGCCAGCCCAAGAGCAAGGGCTAGGTTTCTATTCCAACCTCTTTGTCATACCAAAGCCCAACGGCGATGTCAGGCCAATCTTGGACCTAAAGAGGTTAAACGGTTACCTAAGGGTTCGTTCCTTCCGGATGGAATCCATCCGGTCAGCAGCCGCCGCGCTTCAGAAGGACGATTTTCTGGCCTCCATAGACATAAAGGATGCTTACCTTCATGTACCAATCTTTCAGTCGCATCAAAGATTTTTACGCTTCGCGGTGGGGCAGCGACACTTCCAATTCAGGGCGCTCCCCTTCGGGCTGGCCACGGCCCCCCGGGTATTCACGAAGATCCTAGCCCCAGTTCTGGCCAATTTAAGGATCCAAGGGGTCACAGTCCTAGCATACTTGGACGACCTTTTAATCATAGATCACTCACGGCCGGGTCTGCAAAAGGCAGTAAACCTCACGGTTCGGTACCTCGAAGAATTGGGCTGGGTCCTAAACCGGGGAAAGTCAGCGTTCCAGCCTACAAAGCAGTTGGAATACCTCGGCATGAGGTTAGACACAGAACAGCAAAGGGTGTTCCTGCCCCTTGTAAAGATCGAGGCTATCAAGGGGTTGGTTCAGTTGGTTCTAAACAAGAAAAAACCTACTATTCGCCTGTGTATGCGAGTACTAGGCAAGCTAGTGGCCACGTTCGAGGCAGTACCATACGCTCAGATCCACACTCGCGTCCTACAGGCAGCCATTCTAGCAGCCTGGGGCAAGAGGGCACATGCCTTAGAGTCCCCTTTGACGCTATCATCAAGGGTCCGACAAAGCCTAGCCTGGTGGTTGAACCCCCAGAATCTTCTAAAGGGAAAATCCTTCAGCCCTGTTGTCTGGAAGGTAGTTACCACAGACGCCAGCCTGGCAGGCTGGGGGGCGGTCTTCGAGGGGTTCTCTCGCCAGGAAACTTGAAAGCAGAGAGGCAGCTCCCCATCAATATCTTGGAGATCAGAGCTGCTCGCCTAGCCCTTCTGGCATGGACCTCCAGATTAAAGGGGTTCCCGGTGAGAATCCAGTCAGACAATGCCACGGCGGTGGCATACATAAACCACCAAGGGGGAACCAGGAGTCGGGCCGCTCACAGGGAGGTGAGCTTGATTTTTCAGTGGGCAGAGGTTCATGTACCCTGCATTTCGGCGATATTCATTCCCGGAGTGGACAACCTGCAGGCAGACTTCTTAAATCGCCAGAGTCTGTTGCCAGGGGAGTGGTCTCTGCATCCCCAGGTCTTTCAGACAATCTGCCAGAGGTGGGGAATGCCGGACGTAGATATAATGGCATCCAGGTTCAACAAGAAACTAGACAGGTTCGTGTCTCGAGCGAGGGACCCTATGGCCTGCGGAACCGATGCGTTGGTTTGCCCTTGGCATCAATTCAAACTTCTATATGCATTCCCTCCGCTACAGTTACTCCCTCGCCTGTTGCGCAAGATCAGAGTGGAGCACAAGCCAGTCATTCTAGTAGCTCCGGCTTGGCCCCGGAGGACTTGGTACTCACTAGTCCTGAAGATGGCAGTGGGAGACCCTTGGACTCTTCCTCTACAACCAGACCTACTCTCACAAGGCCCGATCCTCCACCCTACATTACAGCGTCTAAATTTGACGGCCTGGAGGCTGAATCCCTGATTCTCAGGGCGTAGAGGTTTGTCTAGGCAGGTAATTCCTACCCTGATTAGGGCTAGAAAGCCGGTCTCCAGGGTGATTTATTACAGGGTGTGGAGGAACTACGTAGGCTGGTGTGAATCCAAAAGATGGAATTCCCGCAAATATACTATTGATAGGGTGTTAAGTTTTCTCCAGCTAGGAGTGGATAAAGGCCTGGCACTAAGCACAATCAAGGGACAGATTTCAGCTCTGTCGGTGTGGTTTCAGAGGCCGCTGGCCACCCACTCGCTGGTAAAGACCTTCTTACAGGGGGTCTTGCGTATTAATCCTCCTGTCAAATCACCAATTTGTCCATGGGACTTAAATCTTGTCCTGTCCACTCTACAGAAACAACCCTTTGAGCCGTTGGCTGAGATTCCTTTAGTCTTACTGACAAGAAAGTTGGTTTTCTTGGTCGCCATAGTTTCGGCCAGGAGAGTGTCAGAATTAGCAGCCTTATCGTGTAAGGAACCATATCTCGTTCTACATAAGGACAGGGCAGTTCTCCGGCCCCATCCTTCCTTTCTACCAGGTTATATCCAAATTTCACTTGAACCAGGATTTGGTACTTCCATCCTTCTTTCCAAAACCCACATCTAGAAAGGAGGGGTTGCTGCATACCTTGGATATTGTCCGGGCCATGAAGGCCTATCTTAAAGCTACAGAAAAGATCCGGAAGACAGATGTGTTATTCGTTCTACCAGATGGCCCCAAGAAGGGGCAGGCAGCTGCAAAATCCACCATCTCGAGATGGATTAGACAATTAATCATTCAAGCCTACGGTTTGAAGAGGTTGCCTCCTCCTTTGTCGGTAAAGGCCCATTCTACCAGGGCCATGGGCGCCTCCTGGGCAGCACACCATCAGATCTCTATGGCTCAGATATGCAAGGCGGCGACGTGGTCATCAGTCCACACGTTTACAAAGTTTTATCAACTAGACGTGAGAAGGAATGTGGATTCTGCCTTTGGACAGGCAGTGCTACAGGCTGCAGTTTGAGATCCTCGGGATCAGAAGCACCCTTGGTTGTAAAAAAGAAAAAAAAAAAAAGTTTTTTCTTGACTAAGTTGGAATTATTATTTGAGTTTACCTCTAAATTGAATCCTTCTTTGGAAGATGTCTCCCTCCCCTCATTAAAGCATTGCTTTCGGACATCCCATATAGTAATGAATATGCCGCTCTGTGTCCCGTGATGTACGAGAAAGAAAAAGGGATTTTTAAATACAGCTTACCTGTAAAATCCTTTTCTTGGAGTACATCACGGGACACAGAGCTCCCACCCCTCTTTTGGGTGACCATTTTGGGAGGCATACTGCTTGCTACAAAACTGAGGGACTCCCTCTAGGGGAGGGGGGTTATATAGGGAGGGGACTTCCTGTTTGAGATTGCCAGTGTCCACACCTGAAGGTACTCCATATAACCCATATAGTAATGAATATGCCGCTCTGTGTCCCGTGATGTACTCCAAGAAAAGGATTTTACAGGTAAGCTGTATTTAAAAATCCCTTTTTTTCTGCCTAGTGAGGAGTAGACATGGCCTTACTGGAGTCCATGTGCTCTGGAGTTTATTCTTTGCGATTAATTTTTTATTTTTTGCTTTTTCTTATTTTATATTTTTCACTTTTTTTTTTTTTTTATATATTTTTTTGGGGATCTACTATCAACTGGGTGACGGGCTGGATCCTTGTAGTCATTCCCCCTCGCATATGTTCGGCCATTGAGCGTGTGCCGGCCCTTAGCTACTCTCTGGGTCGTCCACGACCTGCCCCATTGCTCCAGGAGTGGCCGGTGAACATACATGTTCCAGGGCACCCATATGACCGATCTCTATTGCCCTGTCACAGTGTGCTGGGCCGACAGCCATGCTGTATCTACCTGCGGACGTTGGTTCTGTCTGTAACGCCTCCAGCCAGTGGTTCCTGGGGAGGTCAACTTAGGGTCTGCCCTGCTTTCCTCTCTCCCTCCTTCCCCGTTCTGGGTGGGGGGGGGGGGGGGGGCCTCAGTTATTGCTGGTGGGCTGTGCTGCGGATACTTTATTTATTTTTACTTTTGCTGTGCGTGCTGGAGCTGTTCTGTGTTTCTGGGGTTAAAGCGGAGCTCCACCCAGGAAAACAACTTTTTCCCATATTGTTTAAAAAAATTAAATAAAAAAACCTGAAAAAAAAATAAAAATACTCACCCGAAATACCTGTTGCTATGCGGAAGTCCGTAATCTGCCTCTTCCACTCCGCTGTGCCTTTTCTTCTTGTCCTCCTTGTGAATGGGGCGCGCTGCTTTCTGGGAACTGTGTGTGTTCTCAGAGAGCAGCCGCCCATTCACAAGCCAGCGTGAGACTCACGCAGGCGCAGTAGGAAATGGGCAGTGAAGCCATACGGCTTCACTGCCTGTTTCCCATAGTGTGGATGGCGGCGCGGGACCCTGAGCGTTCGTGGGACCGGCATCGGGGGGGCCATCAGCGCGGGCAAGTAGGACAAGGTAAGTGTCCTTATTTAAAGTCAGCAGCTACACTGTTAGTAGCTGCCGACTTTAAAAAAAAAAAAAATTGCGGCTGGAGCTCCGCTTTAACTCGTGTATGGCCGCCATTTTGCTGGGGGTCGCGGTTTTATGTATCGGCGGCCATTTTCTTGTGGCCTGTATGTGGTTTTCTGCATTCCGGTGGCCATCTTGGGGAAGGCCTTCGGCCTCTAGTGCCTAAAAAAAAACGTTGCAAAAGCCAGCAAAATACTTCCTGGGGGACAGCACTACAGCCTGGTCGGTTGGTGAGTCTCCCTCGGGGTCCCCTGCTCTGTTTTGCAGCCAGGAGGGTGCCCTGTGGGTTCCTGCCTTGCAGTGCTGGGTGGCATATTTGGTGGGCCAGCATGGAGTCTGAACCGGGGGCTTCTACCCAACCATGCCTGAGTTAACCCTTAGTGCCCCTGTTCTTGCGGCCTCCATGGATGCTGTGACGGCAGTCCTTGAGGCGTTTGTCGCCAGGATTGAAGCAGCAAGTGGCCAAAAGGGGGGGTAAAAAGCTCCCCCTCCCTGCTTCTGGGGATGTCTCTGATGAGGAATCCAGCCCTGCTTCTGCATCTGGTCCTGGTTCAGTCATGTCAGATGATACAGGCTTAACCCACACGGACAGTGAGGATGACTGCTTCAAGGTCAGCGCATGACTTGGCGTTTATTGGAGCTCTTATCACTGCGGTGCGGGATTCTCAAATTTGAGGTTTTAGCGGAGGCATCAAATACGCCGGTCCCTTTTGGGTTCCGCAAGCCACCCCGCACCACGAAAGTGTTTCCTTGTATTCCATACTTGGACAAACTGTTGTACAAGGAATGGGATAAGCCGCAGAAAGGCTTTACGGTCCCAAAATACTTTGCGGTCCGTTATCCCTTTGAGGAGAACTTTTTGGAAAAATGGGTTTCTCCTCCGTCAGTGGACCCCCCTGTGTCCAAAATGAACAAGGCTACCATGTTGCCTGTGGAAGGGGCTCCCACTTTTAAGGACCCCGCAGATAGGAGAGCTGAGACTTTGCCCCGCTCTCTGTTCGGCGGTGAGACCGGTTTTGGCCGGGGCTTCACAAATTTGCGGCTCGGTGAGGTCTCTTTCCGACCGCTGGGTTTGCAAAGTAGTTTCCTCGAGGTACAAGATATCCTTTCTCTCTTGTCCACAAAGCAGATTTTTTTTCCTTCCAATCTCCAGCTTCCTCCAGATCGCCGGGAGGCCCTGTCTGGGGCTGTTCAGGATTTGCTGGTCAGGGGAGTGATTGTGCCGGTTCCCTCAGGGAAAAGGTTTCAGGGGTTTCACTCCAATCTGTTTAGTCCCCAAGAAGGAAAGGGTCTGTCCAATCCTCGACCTCAAGGCCCTCAAACTACCCTTTAAACTATCGCCTAATCTACGCCTCCCCCCCCCCCCCCCCCTGAAGCTTCTTCCTCGCCTGCTGCAGAGTGGAAGCCGAAGCGATACCGGATTGGCCACGCCATCCCTGGTACGCGGACCTGGTGCGGCTGGAGGCAGACGTCCCCTGGCGTCTGCCTCTGAGAGAAGACCTTCTGTCGCAGGGTCCTATCTTTCACCCTACTTTACAGTCGCTGGCTTTAACGGCATGGCTGTTGAGAGCCAGGTGTTGAAGGACCGAGGCCTGTCGGGCTCGGTGATCTCTACCATGCTGCGAGCACGGAAGTCTACTTCACAAACGATTTACCATCGTACGTGGAAGGCCTACATCTCTGTGTCAAGAGATGAAATGGCACCCCGTACATACGTGATGTCCCAGATTCTGCTGTTCTTATAGCGTGGAGTGGATTAGGCTCTCGCCTTAAGTACGGTTAAGAGTCAGATTTCAGCTCTAGCTGTTTACTTTCAGCGACCCTTGGCGGCGCACTCCCTGGTGCGTACGTTTGTGCAGGGGGTCTGGCATGTGGCCCCTCCTGTGCGTCCTCCACTGCCTCCATGGGTCTTGAATCTGGTCCTCTCAGTGCTTCAAAAGGCCCCTTTTGAGGACATTTGGAAGATTCCCTTGTTGACTCTGTCCCAGAAGGTGGTTTTCTGGTGGCAATCACCTAGGTCAGATGGGTGAGAGAAAGGAGTCACCGCTCCAGGTGGGATCACTAATCAGGTTTTCACCATCAGGTTTTGGAGTGCGGCTATCCATTTTTCTTTGTCTTCATTTAGGTCAGATGGGTATCTGAACTGGCGGCCTTGTCCTGCAAGGCTCCCTATTTGGTCTTTCATAAGGATAAGGTGGTGCTGTGGCCGCAGCCGTCATTCCTTCCGAAGGTTGTTTCGGCTTTTCACATTAATGAGGACATTGGACATTGGTTTAACATCCTTATGTCCTTGGCCGAAAAACCCGAAGGAGGCCACTTTGCATTCCTTGGACATGGTACGAGCCCTTCGGGTGTACTTGTCTGCTACGGCACCGTTTCGGAAGTCGGACTCGCTGTTCGTGTCGGTGACTGGTCCTAAAAAGGGTCTGGCGGTCTCGTCGGTCACCATTTCTAGGTGGATCAGATAGGTCGTGCTTCAGGCCTATGCCCTGAAGGGGAGGGTGCCTCCATGTCAGGTTACGGCGCATTCGACCAGGGCGATTGGTGCCTCTTGGGCTTTCCGCCATCAAGTCTCTGTTTTACAGGTGTGTAAGGCAGCGACCTGGTCGTCGATCCACACCTTCTCTAAGTTTTACAAGGTGGATGTGAGTGCATCTTCGGATGCCTTTTTTGGCTGCAAGGTGTTGCAGCGGCTGTTTAAGGTTGAAGTGCCTCCGTTCGTTGAGGAACTCTGGTTTGTTTAGGGTGAAGTTGGTTTGGTGTGTTTTCCCACCCCTCGAATTTTGACACTGCTTGGGGACGTCCCTAAGGTCAATTGCTGCTGTGTCCGTCCATGAACGGAAGAGAAAATAGGATTTTTATACTCACCGTAAAATCCTCCCACCAACGACGACGATGACGGGGGGAGGGCACTTTGTCCTCCCACTGACCCTATGATGGAGGGGGGCACTATGTCCTCCCATTGATGCCTATGATGGGGCCCCCCCCCCACTATGTCCTCCCACTGACGCCTATGATGGGGGGGGGGGGGGCGCACTATGTCCTCCCACTGACGCCTATGATGGGGGGGGGCGCACTATGTCCTCCCACTGACGACTATGATGGGGGCACACTATTCCTCCCATTAAGACCAATGACAAGGCACTGACACCAGGACATTGTCCACTCTCACTGGCCACAGTCTGTCCCTTCTGAAGTATGGAAAACTTGCCCTTTGTTTAGAAAGTTTGGAGACCCCTGCCCTAGGAGAAGAAGGCTGTCAAGTGCTTCTCAGCTATCGGAAGACTCTGATCTGCAGCCACTGATCAACTAAAGGTTTTTCCAACAGTCACAACTATGGTTGGGAACGGCCGT
The DNA here is from genome assembly GCA_029574335.1 of Rana kukunoris. Taxonomy (NCBI): domain Eukaryota; kingdom Metazoa; phylum Chordata; class Amphibia; order Anura; family Ranidae; genus Rana; species Rana kukunoris. Next base: position 11,075,753 of record CM056057.1, on the reverse strand, counting down.
AGATGGATGAAAATTCGGCTGGTCCTTCTTGAACTGGAGAAATTTCGATCCATCTATGGGTGGTTCTTATCAATCTCTACATTTCATAAACGACACAATGTAACAAGTTTGAAACCTTTTTTTATTATATACATAGAAAATATATTTAGCCTTCCATTGTTGACTTGTACTTCATCATAAATAATCACATTTGCATCCACCGCTCTGTACAATTACAGAACTTGTCTAGCGGAGTTCTTCGTTGATTGTCTCATGATCAGTTTTTCCATCATTTGTTTTCTGATCGGAAAAGCCGGAGCAGCACAATGAATTTTGGTTGACTGGTTTTGAACAACAAATCCGCATTTCTTGAAACTCGGCCTGACACTGCGACTCCTTGTATTTGTGTGCTGTCAACAAAAAAAAAACACAATGTTGTATGGTTTTACAATTATTACATTAATTACTATATTTATTATATGTTGACCTAACGAGCTGTGTGAAATTCCACCCAAAAATTGAAATTCCGGAACCCCCCCCCTCCCTCTGGAGTCACATTTGGCACCTTTCGGGGGGATAAAATTTGCTGTGGGTACAGAGCATCGTGTCATGACTACAGCATGTTAACACCCATCTGTTGCCTTTGCAGCTTAACCACTTAAGGACCGCCTCCTGCACATATACGTTGGCAGAATGGCACGGCTGGGCACATGCGCGTATAGGTACGTCCTGGGCTAGTGCCCAGTCTCAGGCGCGCTCCCGCGACCCGGTCCGAAGCTCTGGGACCGGGACTCTTGGACCCGATCGCCACTGGAGTCCCGCGATCGGTCCTCGGAGCTGAACAACGGGGAGAGCTGTGTGTAAACTTGGCTTCCCCGTTCTTCACTGTGGCGGCATCATCGATCGCGTGATCCCTTTTATAGGGATACACAATCGATGATGTCACACCTACAGCCACACCCCCCTACAGTTGTAAACACACATTAGGTCACACATAACCCCTTCAGCGCTCCCTTGTGGTTAACTCCCAAACTGCAAATGACATTTTCACAGTAATCAGTGCATTTTTATAGCATTCTTTGCTGTGAAAATGACAATGGTCCCAAAAATGGGTCAAAATTGTCCGATGTGTCCGCCATAATGTCGCAGTCACGAAAAAAATAGCTGATCGCCGCCATTAGTAGTAAAAAAAAAAAAAAACAATAAAAATGCAATAAAACTATCCCCTATTTTGTAAACACTATACATTTTGCGCAAACCAACCGATAAACGCTTATTGCGATTTTTTTTACCAAAAATATGTAGAAGAATACGTATCGGCCTAAACTGAGGAAAAAAAATTGCTCTCCCCAGGAGCCTGCAAAGTGTTTAGGTGTGACCTCCTATTATACGGTTTTAAAAATTGTATAATGTATGGACAGCCATTTACATCTATAAATTGTATGAATGGTATGAGGTTTGTACCTTGCAGACACTTCTGAATGGCACACGCCGCTTTCTGACACGGATCCTTCCTCTGTGACATCACAGCCCCAAACTGAGGGTTCCGTAATCCTAAAAATTGTTAGAAATTGAGTGAGTTTCATAAGAAAATAAAAGCCAGTAAAGATTTATATACTAATCACGTAGCACTTATTATGTATGAGAACAAAACCTCATCCACAATATATAGATGTAGTTCTTATATTGGGAGTCCTCGGTGTACCTGGTATTAGGTGCTATGCCTGTACCTAATATTGGGAGTCTTATTTGTACCTGGTATTGGGGGTGGGGGGGGGGGTTTATGGCTGTACCTAATATTGGGGGTCCTATTTGTAATTGGTATTGGGGGTCCTGGTTGTACCTAATAATAGGGGTCTTGGCTGTACCTGGTATTGGGGGATACCAACTGTACCCAATATTGGGGGAGTCCTGGTTGTAGCTGGTATTACCATCCATGCCTGTACCTATCATTGGGGGGGGCTGTATATACATTGGGAGTCCTAATTGTATCTGATATTGGGGGGTCTTGGCTTCACCTGATATTGGGAGTCCTAGATGTACCTGGTATGGGGGGGGGGGGTGGTTGGTTGTTCTGGCTGTACCTGATATTGGGAGTCCTAGTTGTATCTAATATTGGGGGGTCTTGGCTGTACCGGATATTAGGATCCATGCCTGTACCTAATATTAGGAGAGAAAGGAGTCACCGCTCCAGGTGGGATCACTAAATGGTTGCAGGTGGTGCAGGATACTGAGGGTGCTGGCGGTGCACTAAGCAAAATGAAGACAAAGAAAAATGGATAGCCGCACTCCAAAACCTGATGGGTGGTCTTTTATTCAATAGACAGCATGTACATGCTGTCTATTGAATAAAAGACCACCCATCAGGTTTTGGAGTGCGGCTATCCATTTTCTTTGTCTTCACCTAATATTAGGAGTCCTATTTGGAATTGGAGGGCTATGGCTGTACTGGAGATTAGGAGTCCTGGCTGTAACTGGTATTAGGATCCATTTCTGTACCTAAGGCTGGGTTCACACTACGATTTTCCTGTCCGTCAGCCGCATACGATTTCAGTTTTGAAAACGTACGGGCCCGTACGGGAAAACGCATACATAGACAATGCATTGCAAATCGTATGCACTCAGATGCATCCGGGTGCGTACGATTTGCTGGCAAAACGTTTTTTAACAGTACACAAAACCGTGTTCGACCACGGTTTTGAGTCAGTTTTTGAAACCGTATGGCAAACGCATACGTTTTTTTTTAACATTAAAGTCAATGGAAAACGCACATATGTGCGGTTCCATACGTATAAACCGTATGCGTTTTTCGTCTGCGCATGCGCATTTTCAAAACAAAAAAAACTTTTTTTATTAAATGACACTAATTCCAAAAACGTATGCGTTTTTTTAATCAAAACCGGATGGAACCGTACGCACTTTTTGAAACCGTATACGTTTTATAAACGCATACATTTACATACGGTTCAATCCGTTTCAGCCGCATACGTTTTTTCATATAAATCGTATGCGGCTGACGGATGGGAAAATCGTAGTGTGAACCCAGCCTTACATTGGGAGTCCTGGTTGTAACTAATATAGGGAGTTCTATTTGTAATTGGTATTGGGGGGTCTTGGCAGTACTTGATATGGGGGGGGGGTCCTGGCTATACCTGGTATTGGGGGTTTCTGGCTGTACCTGATATTGGGTTGTTTTGGCTGTACCTGACATTGGGGAGTCTGGTCTGTACCTGATTTTGGGGGGGGGGGTCCTGACTGTACCTGATACTGGGGTCTCTTGATTGTACCTGATATGGGGGGGGGGGGGGTCTGGGCTGTACCTGAGATTGGGGAGGTCCTGACTGTACCTGATATTTGGGGTCTCTTTTTTGTATCTGATATTGGGGGGAGGGGGGTCCTGACTGTACCTGATATTGGGGGGTCTCTTGGTTGTACTTGATATTGGGGGGGGTCCTGACTGTATCTGATATTGGGGGGGTCTCTTGGTTGTACCTGATATTGGGGGGGGGGGGGTCCTGACTGTATCTGATATTGGGGGTCTCTTGGTTGTACCTGATATTGGGGAGGGTCCTGACTGTATCTGACATTGGGGGTCTCTTGGCTCTAACAATTAGGATCCATGCCTGTACCTAACATTGGAGGGTCCTGGTTGTACCTACTGTAACATAGGGAGTTCTATTTGTAATTGGTATTGGGGGGTCCTGGCTGTACCCGATATGGGGGGGGGGGGGGTCCTGGCTGTATGTAATATTGAGGGGGGCGGGTCCTGGCACTTATCAGGGCAGGTTTCCTGATGGTGACAACACTGGGCCATCCGTCTGTAATGTGTGCTGACACCGCCATTGGTAGTGTACATCGGAAGTCATGTGACAGGGTGACAACGCAGGACCACAAACGGAAGCATGGGACAGTGTTGTCACCCTAGAACAGGAAGTGACTGAACGAGGATATTCATGACGATCAACAGTAATTATTTTAAAGAAAGTTATAAAATAAAAGACTTATGAAATGGAAAGCTGATATGGGTTATGGATGACTCCATAGATTTACATTATATCTGGCCTGCTCTACATGCTGATTCCCGAACATTTCCCATTATCAGAACAGATTGTCTGCAATCCCCCCCACACACTACCTACAGCACCAGATCTCCTTCAGCTCCCCCAATGTCCGGGGTCCCTGGGCAACTGCGAAAGAATCATTCAAAGAGGTGACAACAACATGTCCCCACTTCATTCTATCCAGCGCTGTGATGGCGGCCATTTTTATGGAGACAGTCGCTCTGTTTGTTCTATTAGGTAGCCTACAACAAGATGGCGGAAGAGCGGCGACACTGTAATCAGTGATAGAGCCCCATGAGAACGATAAAACTTGTCCCCGATTTTCTATCCGGAGTTATAACGCCGGCCATTTTCTTGGAGCCAACAGCTATGTTCTATTACCTAGATGTCTACGATACAATGGCAGACAAGGGACGACAGTACAAGCAGCGATAGAGCTCGGTTAAGGAAGGAAGTGGTGTAGGGAGCAGCAATGGCGGTGCAGGCCGTGCATCTGGAGGGGGATGCTTTCCTGGTGTGTGTGGCCCATTCCCTGAGCACGGAGAGAGAGGAGGTGATGGGACTCTGTATAGGAGAGGTAAGAGGCTCGGGCCTGGTCTGTGGGGGGAGGGAAGGTCCTAGCAGGGCTCAGTGAGGACCTGTCATGGTTCTGTGAGGTGCTCAGCGAGGACCTGTCATGGTTCTGTGAGGTGCTCAGCGAGGACCTGTCATGGTTCTGTGAGGGGCTCAGTGAGGACCTGTCATGGTTCTGTGAGGGGCTCAGTGAGGACCTGTCATGGTTCTGTGGGGGGCTCAGCGAGGACCTGTCATGGTTCTGTGAGGGGCTCAGTGAGGACCTGTCATGGTTCTGTGAGGGGCTCAGTGAGGACCTGTCATGGTTCTGTGAGGGGCTCAGTGAGGAGCTGTCATGGTTCTGTGAGGAGCTGTCATGGTTCTGTGAGGAGCTGTCATGGTTCTGTGAGGAGCTGTCATGGTTCTGTGAGGAGCTGTCATGGTTCTGTGAGGAGCTGTCATGGTTCTGTGAGGAGCTGTCATGGTTCTGTGAGGGGCTCAGTGAGGACCTGTCATGGTTCTGTGGGGGGCTCAGTGAGGACCTGTCATGGTTCTGTGGGGGGCTCAGCGAGGACCTGTCATGGTTCTGTGGGGGGCTCAGCGAGGACCTGTCATGGTTCTGTGGGGGGCTCAGCGAGGACCTGTCATGGTTCTGTGAGGGGCTCAGCGAGGACCTGTCATGGTTCTGTGAGGGGCTCAGCGAGGACCTGTCATGGTTCTGTGAGGGGCTCAGTGAGGACCTGTCATGGTTCTGTGGGGGGCTCAGTGAGGACCTGTCATGGTTCTGTGGGGGGCTCAGCGAGGACCTGTCATGGTTCTGTGGGGGCTCAGCGAGGACCTGTCATGGTTCTGTGAGGGGCTCAGTGAGGACCTGTCATGGTTCTGTGGAGGGGCTCAGTGAGGACCTGTCATGGTTCTGTGGGGGGCTCAGTGAGGACCTGTCATGGTTCTGTGGGGGGCTCAGCGAGGACCTGTCATGGTTCTGTGAGGGGCTCAGTGAGGACCTGTCATGGTTCTGTGAGGGGCTCAGTGAGGACCTGTCATGGTTCTGTGAGGGGCTCAGCGAGGACCTGTCATGGTTCTGTGAGGGGCTCAGCGAGGACCTGTCATGGTTCTGTGGGGGGCTCAGTGAGGACCTGTCATGGTTCTGTGGGGGGCTCAGTGAGGACCTGTCATGGTTCTGTGGGGGGCTCAGTGAGGACCTGTCATGGTTCTGTGGGGGGCTCAGTGAGGACCTGTCATGGTTCTGTGAGGGGCTCAGTGAGGACCTGTCATGGTTCTGTGAGGGGCTCAGCGAGGACCTGTCATGGTTCTGTGAGGGGCTCAGTGAGGACCTGTCATGGTTCTGTGAGGGGCTCAGTGAGGACCTGTCCTGGTTCTGTGAGGGGCTCAGTGAGGACCTGTCCTGGTTCTGTGAGGGGCTCAGTGAGGACCTGTCCTGGTTCTGTGAGGGGCTCAGTGAGGACCTGTCCTGGTTCTGTGAGGGGCTCAGTGAGGACCTGTCATGGTTCTGTGAGAGGCTCAGTGAGGAGCTGTCATGGTTCTGTGAGGAGCTGTCATGGTTCTGTGAGGAGCTGTCATGGTTCTGTGAGGAGCTGTCATGGTTCTGTGAGGGGCTCAGTGAGGACCAGTCATGGTTCTGTGAGGGGCTCAGCGAGGACCTGTCATGGTTCTGTGGGGGGCTCAGTGAGGACCTGTCATGGTTCTGTGAGGTGCTCAGCGAGGACCTGTCATGGTTCTGTGGGGGGCTCAGTGAGGACCTGTCATGGTTCTGTGGGGGGCTCAGTGAGGACCTGTCATGGTTCTGTGAGGGGCTCAGCGAGGACCTGTCATGGTTCTGTGAGGGGCTCAGTGAGGACCAGTCATGGTTCTGTGAGGGGCTCAGCGAGGACCTGTCATGGTTCTGTGAGGGGCTCAGCGAGGACCTGTCATGGTTCTGTGAGGGGCTCAGCGAGGACCTGTCATGGTTCTGTGAGGGGCTCAGCGAGGACCTGTCATGGTTCTGTGAGGGGCTCTGTGAGGACCAGTCATGGTTCTGTGAGGGGCTCAGTGAGGACCTGTCATGGTTCTGTGAGGGGCTCAGTGAGGACCTGTCATGGTTCTGTGAGGGGCTCAGCGAGGACCTGTCATGGTTCTGTGGGGGGCTCAGCGAGGACCTGTCATGGTTCTGTGGGGGGCTCAGCGAGGACCTGTCATGGTTCTGTGGGCCAGCAGGAATGGTGGTGCACAAACTTTGTCAAACCATACACCCAGTGAAGTGACTGGCCTCAGGTGATACACAGAGGTTAAACAAGTCCTTCTACATAAGTTGTATCTGTTTATCTGCAGTCTTCTCTTCTTTACATCTGTTCAAAGTCCGGAATTGATACAGCTTGTCTGAGTGTTCAGAAAAAAAAGGCAGAGAGCTGAGATTACACTTTGCATAACTCACTGAGAGCTTAATGGAGGGAAGGGACAACCCCCCCCCCTTCACACAGGAACAGAGCTGAGGGTTTCTATCACAGGCTGTGTGCTGGAACTCCCTCCCCTGTCACCATTTTTCTCTTTGTGTCAGGAAAAAGTGACTTGTGCTGATAATAGAGGAAGGAGGCAGCAGACAGAAATGACACTCTTTGCTCTGGACTGAGACAAATACACACTGTAGAGGGACATGCTTTGTTCATATTTCATGTATGTATGGTGTATTCTGTATGTTTTCTAATTCTTTGGTTTCTTTCTCTTCTCTCTCTCACACAGGTGGACATTCAGAGAGTTGTACATATCCACTCAGTCATCATCTTACGACGATCAGACAAGAGGAAAGATCGAGTGGAAATTTCCCCTGAGCAGCTGTCAGCCGCCACCATAGAAGCCGATATATCCTTCCTATATGACTGTGTGGTGTTGTGTCCGATCCCTGGTAGTCATCCCAAGAGAAGATGTCACTTCTAACCACTTCCAGCCCGAGGACTGGAGCGATCCGGGATGAGGGGGCGGCGGTTCGTTTTTGTCCGCCCCCTCCGGATCGCTCCCAGCCAATCCACGCTCTCCCTCTGCAGTGGACTTCCTCCTCCTGTGTAAACACAGGAAGGGGGAAGTGATGTGATCTCTCCTCTCGGCGGTATTTTCAACCACCGCATAGGAGAGATCACATCACATAGTAAGTCTGCACAACACCACACACGCAGGCACATTAACCCCTTGCGATCACCCCCCTGTCACAGTGTCACTGAATGCAGTAATTATATATGTATGATCACTGCATTTAGTGTCAGTGTGACAGGCAGTTAGTGTTAGGTCCAGGGTAGCCCCGTACCCCCCCTAATAAAGGTTTAACCCCTTTATCACCGCCCCAGTTAACCCTTTCACCCCCTATTGCCAGTGTCACTAAGCAATCATTTTTCTGATCGCTGTATTAGTGTCGCTGTTCCCGCTAGGTAGCTAATTTTTTTTTATTGCGTTTTTTTTTTTTACTAAAGACATGTGGCTGAATACATTTTGGCCTAAATGTTTGACTAAAATTTAGTTTATTTGATTTTTCTTATAACAAAAAGTAAAAAATATTGTTTTTTTTTTCAAAAATGTCACTCTATTTTTGTTTATAGCGCAAAAAATAAAAATCGCAGATGCGATCAAATACCACCAAAAGAAAGCTCTATTTGTGGGAAGAAACGGACGCAAATTTTGTTTGGGAGCCACGTCGCACGACTGCGCAATTGTCTGTTAAAGTGACGCAGTGCCGAATTGTAAAAACCCCTTGGGTCATTTAGCAGCATATTGGTCCAGGTCTTACGTTTTTTTTTTTTTTAAAGAGCCCCCGTGTGCTTGCACACAAAAGTGAAAGCATACGTAAGTTGCGTCCACATATGTAAACAGCATTCAAACCACTCATGTGACGTATCGCCGCGTGCGTTAGAGCAAAGTTTGGCAACGTTTGGCGCCATTCCACGAGTGTGCGCAATTTTAAAGCGTGACATTGTTTAGGTATCTATTTACTTAGCGTAACATCTTCTTTCATATTATACCAAAACAAATGGGGTGTGTGTATATATATATATATATATATATATATATATATATATATATAATATATATATATATATGTGTGTGTGATATATTATAGTAATAATAAATATGTGTGTGTGTGTGTAATATATATATATATATATATATATATATATATATATATATATATATATATATATATATATATATAATATGTGTGTGTTTGGGGGGTTTGAAGTAATTTTCAAACAAAAAATACTGATTTAAACTTGTAAACAAAAAGTGCGGGAACAGGTCCGCTCAGCAAGTGGGTGATGTTATTTTCTTTGTGGAGTTTTCTCTGTTTTTCACCTTAACATTTGCGCACAGACTTACAGAAATCACGGGTCGCCCCATGCGGGTCGTTGGATGGTATCACTCCCACCCGCACATCACCGTCTGGCCCTCTCATGTCGGTAAGATTCAGATACAGACTTTTCCCTTTATAAAGGAAACCCGTCATTACAGGAATGTGGACGGCTCCATTTCTATTTCCTTGTTCTGAAAATGCTGGTTGACTGGCCGTCTCGCTGAACCTTTAGCTTTGTATGCTTTTGAGTTGCTGCCCTGCAATATGCACGCAGGATCATATGATGGAGGCTGAGCTGGGTGCCGGTCCAGGCATGTGGGCGGATCCCCCGACCATATGGTAGCAATCTTTCCTGGAGCATGGACCGGCTCTGTGACGTCAGCAGACTTTAGCCCGCTGTCTGCTGAAAACGGGTCACAGGAGTTCAGAACGAACTACACTCCTGTGATCCAAAGAAGTACAACCAAGCTTTGACTGTACTTCTTTTTTAAGGAGACCCCCCCCCCCTCTATTTCATCATTAAAAGTGAATCTAAAAGAAAATACCAAATGTCCCCAGAAAAGTAAGAGGGGAAATCTTCTTCCAATAGGGACACTGGTTCTGCAGGTCCAAAGAATTTCCTTTATTCACAAGGATTTATTTTTCACTTCCTGTTTTGGTTATGGGATAGGAAGTGAGGGAAAATCTCTGCAATGAGACACAGATGGTGGGGGAAAAAAAGCTGTTTGACGGGTTATAACCCTCCCTTACTGTTACAAAATGGAGGGGGTGTTTTGCCAATAGTTCTACTTTAACATTCCTTGGCACACTGCCCTATGCTGCCCTATGCTGGGACTAGGCTTAAGCCTCGTACACATGATCGGGTTTTCATCGGACAAAGCGTAGGACTTTTGTCTGAAGGGCGTTGGCCATGAACTTGTCTTGCATACAAAAGGCAAATAATTGCTGGTCAACAAACACGAAACTACATGGTTATTCAGCTCTTTAGCGCCACCCTTTGGGCAACTTTTGATAATGGTGTGTTCATGCGAGCATTGCTTCTGAGCATGCGTGTTTTGTACTTTGGAGTTTTGTCCAAAGGACTTCTGTACACACAATCGGACAATTTTAAAGCATGCTATCCAACATTTGTTGGCGGAAAATCCGACAACAATTGTCCGCTGGAGCGTACAAACCGTTGGATTATCCGACAACAGCCCGTCATCACACAATTCCAGCCATATAATCCGATCGTGTGTACGAGGCTTAATACATTTCTATATTGATACTTTTTGAGGTTGCTGGCTCTCAATCCCGGCTGCCACTGACTGCTCTCTTCCTAACTAAGAAATAAGAACCATTTTGAGTTTGATGGCCATTTTTACATATTGATCACATGCAGGCTGGAAGCTTCTGTGACAAAATTATACCTTCAGCCTCCAGAGGGCACTGCAGCCTAAAGGTGACAGCGTTACTGTTAATCAGTTTAATACTGTGGATGGTAGATACAATGACAGTTTAAAAAAAAATTGGAAAAAAAAAAAAAATCTGTCTGTCTGTCTGTCTGTCTGTCTGTCTGTCTGTCTGTCTGTCTGTCTGTCTGTCTGTCTGTCTGTCTGTCTGTCTGTCTGTCTGTCTGTCTGTCTGTCTAGTCTAATCTATCTAGTCTAATCTATATGTAAATAAATTAGCTAAATGTTCCACGAATGTTTTATTCTGCAGATGTACGTACCCAGGCTATGTATCAGATGATGGATGTCGGATTTGTTGGACTGATATTCTCCTGCTTTATAGAAGATAAAAACACAAAGGTTAGTTATAATAATGCATCCATTTAGGAATACAATTTACACTTATTTAATGTATATTTTTACCACTAAAACGGGTTGTAAACCTTCATGTTTTTTCACCTTAATGCGTCCTATGCATTAGGCCTCATTCACACTTCAGTCCGTTCAGGTCCGCCTGTTAGTTTTGACGGCGGACCTGAACGGGCACTCCATGCATCTCTATGGAGCGTCGGATGTCAGCGGAGACATGTTCGCTGACATCCGACCTGATCTGATCTGATCCGCTAAAAACAGACGTCCATGCGGATCGGATCGGGTAAGATCTGATGAAAACGGACATGCTGTCCGTTTTCATCAGAATCAGCGGTGCCGACAAGCCCCTCCCCGCTCAGTGAGCAGAGCTTGTCATCCGTCGGCTTAGTGGAGATCTGTGGACTGATCTCCCGCTGAGCTGGCGGACGCAGGTGGACTCCGTCGGGACGGACATGCGACGGAGTCCGCCATGTGTGAATGTAGCCTAAAGGTGAAAAAACACCTTGCAGTGTCCGCTCCCCCCCCCTGTTTTACTTACCTGAGCCCTGAATTTACATAGGCTCGTCCCCACCATCATTCTCTCCACGGAGTCCTGGCTTTGATTGGATAGATTGATAGAATCACAGCAATTGGCTCCTGCTGCTGTGAATCAAATCCAATGACGCAGCTGCCGGGGGGCAGAGAGCTTCCCAGAGGGGGGTATCTAATGCGGGGAGGAGTTGCGAGAGCCGCCGTGGGACCCCAGAAATGAACAATCAGGGCCACGCTGAGCAAAACAAGCTGCACAGTGGAGGTAAGTATGATATGTTTGTTGTTTTAAAAAAAAAAGAAAAAAGAAGGAAGCTGAACCTTTAGGGCCACATTCCAGTAGAATTGCCGCTGGCGTAGCGTAAGCCATTTACACTACGGCGCCGCAATTTAACAGAGCAAGTGCCGTATTCCCAAAGCACTTGCTCCGTAAGTTGCGTCGGCGTAGTGTAAATGGCTATGCGTATCCCTGCGTAATTCAAAGGGGACGGCTTGTATTTAAATTAAGCGCGCCCCCGCGTCGATCGAACTGCGCATGAGCCGGCCTCAAAAATAGCCCAGTGCGCATGCTCCAGCTCACGTCGGAAAAAGTGAATGAAACCGACGTGAACGCCGTTTACGTAAATCCCTATTCGCGAACGACTTAGTAAAACAACGTAACCGACGGAAAAAGACGACGCTGACCCGACGCCATACTTAACATGGCAACGACGGAACTTTGTAAGGTTACCCCTCATATAGCAGGGGTAACCTTACACGTACGGAAACGACGTAAACGACGACGGGGCGGCGTAAAAACGTTCGGGAATCGTCGGATTAGGCTCATTTGCATAGGCAAATGAGAAATCATCGTAAAGGCCACCTAGCGGCCAGCGATGTCATTACATCTACGATCCGCCAGTGTAATGGTTTTACACCTGTCGGTTCTTCACTGTATCTATGCGTAAGTGATTCTAGGAATTAGACACATAGATACCCAGTAAAAAAACAGAGATACGACGGTGTTTCCTACGAAATGCCGACGTATCTCTTTTGAGAATTTGGCCCTTAGTGTCACTTTAACCTCCGGGAATGTTTACCCTCCCCCTCTTCTTCATGACTAGGCCATTTTTTGTAATGAGGTACTGCATTTATTTTAACTGACAATTGCGTTAGTGTGCGACGCAGTACCCATAGGGCCAGATTCAGGTAGAGTTAGGCTGGCGGATCAATGGATCCGCCAGCCTAACTGTCACTTTAAGCCGGCGTTTCTGTTTTCTGTAACCAGAAAACAAGAAACGCCGGGTTGGAGTTCCGATGTGATCGGCGTAATTGAATTTCGCCATCGCATCGTTACTTCAACTTAAAAATGGCGCCGGGGGCGTTCCCGCCGATTTACGCTCAAAAAATATGTTAATGAGCGGGAATCGGCAATTCACGATCTTTTTCGGGCGCGACACAGTGACTTTCCGACGTTTCCGGAAGCGATACGCGGCGTAAAGATAAAGCAGCCCCCTAGTGGAATATCCTATGTTAGGTATAGGCGTCGTCATCGCGTCGGGAAAAAAACAAATCGCGTCGTTTGCGTAAAACATTCATGAATGGGGACGTGACGTCATTGACGTTCACTGACAGAACTTGGAGCATGCGCACTGGGATGCATTGACACTCGACGCATGCGCAGTACGTTCGCCGCGGGATCGCGCGTAGTTTGAATACTACACGCCCCGTACCCTCCCAATTTGAATTCCGCTGTCTCATTTGCGATGCGCTGCCGCAACTTTAGGAGCAAGTGCTTCATGAATAACAGCACTTGCTCCTAAAATTTCTGCAGCGTAACGTAAATGAGATGCGTTACTCCAGAGCAAAGATGCTCTGATCTACCTGAATCTGGCCCATAATCTTTTTAATTCCTTTTGTTCCTGCAAATACAGACAGTTTCCGAGTTACGAACACAATAGGGACTGTAGGTTTGTTCCTAAGTGGAGTTTGTGTTTAAGTCAGAACAGTGCATTTGTAAGTGTAACTTCCACCTGTGCAGGGATGTGGGATATTCCGGGTGCTTCTGGGCATTCAGTACATGTAGTACTGCAGTGTGGGATGTGTCCGGTGCTGCAAGATGGCTGTTTGGAGGCATCCAGGACCAGCGTGGAGCACAAGCGGCCGCCATTGAGGTCCGTTCGTAAGTAGGAATCGTAGTAGGTTCGTAACTCAGGGAGCTTTCTTTTGGTGGTATTTAATCGTCATTTTTTCGCAAAGACAATATATGTTTTTGGGATTCATTTTTACCAAAAATATGTAGCAGAATACATACTGGCCTAAATTAATGAAGAAAATTTGATTTTTATTTATTGCAATCGTGTTTTATAGCAGAAAGTAAAAATAATTTATTTTCAAAATTTTTGTATATAGCAAAAATAAAAAATAACAGTTTGGAGAAAAATAAAATGTTACTTTCTGCTATAAAACACATATACAATAAATAAAAATAGAATTTCTTCATTAATTTAAGCCAGTATGTATTCTGCTATATATTTTTGGTAAAATTAATCCCAAAAACATATTTTGACTTTGTGCAATTATGAACGATGGGATATTATTATGGATTATTTTTTTATTTTTTTTAACTAGTAATGGCGGCGGATCAGCAAATTATAGTGGGACTGTGAATTTGCGACGGACACCTAACTGAAAACTTTTTGGGGACCAGTGACACCAATACAGTGATCAGTGCTAAATCTATACAGTCACTGTACTAATGACACTGGCTGGGAAGGGGTTAACATCAGGGGCGATCAAAGGGTTAACTGTGGGCCTAGGGAGTGTTTGTGTACTGTGGTGCTTTTACTAGTGGAAAGCTTTGACCCAGTTCTCTGCTTTGCAGGAGCACAGGATCCATGCCTTCCTTGCTAACAGAATGGCACTTTGTCTTGTTTACATAGGGAGATTGCAGTTTTTGCTCTCTGCCTAATGATCGGCGGCTGTTTGCTGACATTAAGCCCAAGTGTGTGTATAACAGCGGGAGTGTGTTGCTGGCAGCGTGCATGTGCAGCTCCAGACCCGGAAGTGCTGGATCGCGTACTAGGTATGTGATCCTGCACAGCAGAGCCACCGTATTTGTAAGTTATACGGTTGGCAAGTGGTTGTTATAATAATAATAATATTACCAAATTTTATATAAATGTTCTACTGAAACTCGAAGTCCAGATTAAAATATGCTCCAGAAACTATATACCTGTAGGCCCAGTTCACACCTGTGTGGCTCTCCATGCCACATGTGCGTGGACACAGCAGCCTCATCCATCTGTGCCTGTGTTTCCTGCAGGGAAAAGGTCCCTGCACCTGTTTTAAAAAGTGGCCGCACTCAAATTGCATGGTTCTCTTAAAAAAATAACAAACATGTCATATTGGCCTCCACTGTGCAGCTCGTCTTGCACAGAGTGGCCCCAATCATCCTGTTCTGGGGCCCCTCGGCGGCTCCGCCTCGCATTAGATAACGCCCCCCCCCCCCAGGAGAAGCGTTATCCCGTGGGTGTTACTGTACGAGTCCACAGACACAAATTCTGGAATCTCCCCCACCCCTCAGGGTCCGAGTCATTGGATTTGAGCCAATGGCTGTGCTGCTATCAATCTATCCAATCAAAAGGTCAGACCCCGTGGAGAGAAGGACGGTGCGTCCCTGCCGAGGAGATGAAGGGGCTCAGGTAAGTAAAACGGGGGGGGGGGGGCCTGAGGATCCAGTGACTGCAGGTTTTTTCACAAGACGTTACAACCCCTTTAATCTTCTTCTTCTTTATTTATTTTTGTATTTATTTTTTTAACCTTACTGTATATTTTGAATTGTTGTTTTTCTTTAGTTTTTATTCTCCCCTTCCCTTTTTCTATTTATTTATTTCTTCTTTGCTTCGTTCCTTAGACAGGACGTATTTTATATACCTGTTTCCAGTCAGTCCAAGCACAGAAGAGCACTGAGTAAGTATTTTTGTGTGTGTGTGAGCAATACAGTCATCTGCAAAATAAAGTAATGTTTACAGAATTGACGGTTACATGATTGGAAGCGGGTCTCACCGGCTACCGAGAGCAGGCAATGGGCACATAACGCATCAGCCACCTGGCAGGGCCGATCCTAGGGTCACATGCGCCTGGGTGCAGAAATATTTCTGGCGCCCCCTACAAGGGCGTGGTCACCTTACTAACTCCTCCCCCTTTACAAATGTTTCTATGGCAACCGTTCAAACACAGGGATGTTCCCCTAAGGAGTTATCGTTACCCTGGGATCCTCCCATGATCTCTTAGCAATAAACAAAATACAGGAAGAGAAGCATAGTACTCTAATTGGAACTGGAGGTGGGTCTCTCTAATGGACACAGAGAGGGCTTCTGTTAGAGAGTCTGTTTAGAAAGAGCCCCCAGACATAATACAGGAGATGGTCAGAGACTTCTAACATGATACAAGAGATGATCAGAGACTGCAGCCATGGTACAAGAGATTAATGCAGCCTCACCAGTGCCCATAAAATGCAGCCTACCAGTACCCAACAATTGCAGCCTTATAATTGATCACCAATTTCAGCTTACCAGTGCCCCTGGATTACACAGAAGAGCATTATCCTGCTGTCACATAGCTTGGATTTAATCTGCCCGGGCAGCCACTGAAACAAAGACCGACTTGCGGCTCCTATGGTACACATCACACTGATTATACTAACTATACCCCCCCACTCTCATCACACCTCCCCTAACCTGATAACCCTGATTGGGGGCTAAAAGAGAGCTCAGGCTCAGAGAGAGAGAGGTGGGGCTGAAAGAGAGCTCAGGCTCAGAGAGAGAGGTGGGGCTGAAAGAGAGAGGTTGGGCTGAAAGAGAGCTGAAAGAGAGCTCAGGCTCAGAGAGAGGAGGTGGGGCTGAAAGAGATCAGGCACAGAGAGAGGATGTGGGGCTGAAAGAGAGATCAGGCACAGAGAGAGGAGGTGGGGCTGAAAAAAAGATCAGGCACAGAGAGAGGAGGTGGGGCTGAAAGAGAGCTCAGGCACAGAGAGAGGAGGTGGGGCTGAAAGAGAGCTCAGGCACAGAGAGAGGAGGTGGGGCTGAAAGAGAGCTCAGGCACAGAGAGAGGAGGTGGAGCTGAAAGAGAGCTCAGGCACAGAGAGAGGAGGTGGGGCTGAAAGAGAGCTCAGGCAGAGAGAGGAGGTGGGGCTGAAAGAGAGCTCAGCACAGAGGAGGTGGGGCTGAAAGAAGCTGCTGAGAGAGCTCAGGCTCAGAGAGAGGAGGTGGGGCTGAAAGAGAGCTCAGGCTCAGAGAGAGGAGGTGGGGCTGAAAGAGAGCTCAGGCTCAGAGAGAGGAGGTGGGGCTGAAAGAGAGCTCAGGCTCAGAGAGAGGAGGTGGGGCTGAAAGAGAGCTCAGGCTCAGAGAGAGGAGGTGGGGTGAAAGAGGCTCAGGCTAGAGAGGAGGTGGGGCTGAAGAGAGCTCAGGTATAGAGAGAGGAGGTGGGGCTGAAAGAGAGCTCAGGTATAGAGAGAGGAGGTGGGGCTGAAAGAGATGGAGGTGGAGAGAGAAGGGGGTTGAGAGAGAGAGAGATGAGGCAGAGAGAGAGAGAGAGAGAGAGAGAGAGAGATGAGGCAGAGAGAGAGAGAGAGAGAGGCAGAGAGAGAGAGAGAGATGAGGCAGAGAGAGAGAGAGATGAGGCAGAGAGAGAGAGAGAGAGAGAGAGATGAGGCAGAGAGAGAGAGAGAGATGAGGCAGAGAGAGAGAGGCAGAGAGAGAGAGAGAGAGAGATGAGGCAGAGAGAGAGAGAGAGAGAGAGAGAGATGAGGCAGAGAGAGAGAGAAAGGGAGAGATGAGGCAGAGAGAGAGAGGCAGAGAGAGAGAGAGAAAGAGAGAAATGAGGCAGAGAGAGAGAGAGAGAGAGAAAGAGAGATGAGGCAGAGAGAGAGAGAGAGAGAAAGAGAGAGATGAGGCAGAGAGAGCGAGAGAGAGATGAGGCAGAGAGAGCGAGAGAGAGATGAGGCAGAGAGAGCGAGAGAGAGAGATGAGGCAGAGAGAGCGAGAGAGAGAGATGAGGCAGAGAGAGCGAGAGAGAGATGAGGCAGAGAGAGCGGAGAGAGAGAGAGATGCGGCAGAGAGAGAGGCAGAGAGAAGAGAGAGAGAGAGATGAGGTAGGAGAGAGAGAGATGAGGCAGAGAGAGAGAGAGATGAGGTAGGTAGAGAGAGAGAGAGATAGAGAGAGGAGAGGCAGAGAGAGAGAGAGAGAGAGAGAGAGAGAGAGATAGAGAGAGAGAGAGAGAGGGAGGGCGGCAGAGAGAGAGGGACGAGGCAGCAGACAGAGAGAGAGAGAGAGGGAGAGAGAGAGAGAGAGGGACGAGGCAGGGACGAGAGAGAGAGAGAGATGAGGTAGGCAGAGAGAGAGATGAGGTAGGCAGAGAGAGAGAGGGACGAGGCAGACAGAGAGAGAGGGACGAGAGACAGAGAGAGAGAGAGAGAGAGATGAGGTAGGCAGACAGAGAGAGAGGGACGAGGCAGACAGAGAGAGAGGGACGAGGGCAGAGAGAGAGAGAGGGAGACAGAGAGAGAGGGACGAGGCAGAGAGAGAGAGAGGGGGAGACAGAGAGAGAGGGACGAGGCAGACAGAGAGAGAGGGACGAGGCAGACAGAGAGAGAGGGACGAGGCAGACAGAGAGAGAGGGACGAGGCAGACAGAGAGAGAGGGACGAGGCAGACAGAGAGAGAGGGACGAGGCAGACAGAGAGAGAGAGAGGGATGAGGCAGAGAGAGAGGGACGAGGCAGAGAGAGAGAGAGGGAGACAGAGAGAGAGGGACGAGGCAGACAGAGAGAGAGGGATGAGGCAGAGAGAGAGAGGGAGACAGAGAGAGAGGGATGAGGCAGAGAGAGAGAGGGAGACAGAGAGAGAGGGATGAGGCAGACAGAGAGAGAGGGACGAGGCAGAGAGAGAGAGGGAGACAGAGAGAGAGGGATGAGGCAGAGAGAGAGAGGGATGAGAGAGAGAGAGAGGGATGAGGCAGAGAGAGAGAGAGAGAGGGACAGAGAGAGAGAGGGATGAGGCAGAGAGAGAGAGGGATGAGGCAGAGAGAGAGAGAGAGGGAGAGAGAGGGATGAGGCAGAGAGAGAGGGACAGAGAGAGAGAGAGGGATGAGGCAGTGGGATGAGAGAGGTGAGAGAGAGAGAGAGGGATGAAGCAGAGAGAGGGAGGCAAGGGGGTGTGGGAGAGAGAGAGAGGGATGAGGCAGAGAGTGAGGGAGAGAGAGAGAGGGATGAGCAAGGGGGAGAGGGGAGGCAGAGAGAGAGAGGGATGAAGCAGAGAGAGAGAGAGAGGCAGAGAGAGAGGGATGAAGAGAGAGAGAGGGATGAGCAGCAGAGAGAGAGAGGGATGAGCAGAGAGATTACAAGCAGAGGGATGAGGCAGAGAGAGAGAGGGATGAGGCAGAGAGAGAGAGGGATGAGGCAGAGAGAGAGAGGGATGAGGCAGAGAGAGAGAGAGAGAGGGATGAGGCAGAGAGAGAGAGGGATGAGGCAGAGAGAGAGAGGGATGAGGCAGAGAGAGAGAGGGATGAGGCAGAGAGAGAGGGATGAGGCAGACAGAGAGAGAGGGATGAGGCAGAGAGGGAGGGATAAGGCAGAGAGAGGGAGAGCAAGGGGGAGAGGGATGAGCAGAGAGAGGGAGAGCAAGGGGGAGTGGGATGAGGCAGAGAGAGTGAGGGATGAGGCAGAGAGAGGGAGAGCAAGGGGGAGAGGGATGAGCAAGGGGGAGAGGGATGAGGCAGAGAGAGAGGGATGAAGCAGAGAGAGAGGGATGAAGCAGAGAGAGAGAGGGATGAAGCAGAGAGAGAGAGGGATTAGAGCAGAGGGATGAGCAGAGAGAGAGGGATGAGGCAGACAGAGAGAGAGGGATGAGGCAGAGAGAGAGGGATGAGGCAGACAGAGAGAGAGGGGTGAGGCAGACAGAGAGAGAGGGATGAGGCAGACAGAGAGAGAGGGATGAGGCAGACAGAGAGAGAGGGATGAGGCAGACAGAGAGAGAGGGATGAGGCAGAGAGGGAGGGATGAGGCAGAGAGAGGAATGAGCAAGGGGGAGAGGGATGAGGCAGAGAGAGGGATGAGCAAGGGGGAGAGGGATGAAGCAGAGAGAGGGATGAGCAAGGGGGAGTGGGATGAGGCAGAGAGAGGGATGAGGCAGAGAGAGGGATGAGGCAGAGAGAGGGATGAGGCAGAGAGAGGGATGAGGCAGAGGGAGGGATGAGGCAGAGGGAGGGATGAGGCAGAGGGAGGGATGAGGCAGAGGGAGGGATGAGGCAGAGGGAGGGATGAGGCAGAGGGAGGGATGAGCAAGAGGGAGGGATGAGCAAGGGGGAGGGATGAGGCAGAGAGGGAGGGATGAGGCAGAGAGGGAGGGATGAGGCAGAGAGGGAGGGATGAGGCAGAGAGAGAGAGGGATGAGGCAGAGAGGGAGGGATGAGGCAGAGAGAGAGAGGGAGAGAGAGAGAGGGATGAGGCAGAGAGGGAGGGATGAGGCAGAGAGAGAGGGGATGAGAGAGAGAGAGGGATGAGGCAGAGAGAGAGAGGGATGAGGCAGAGAGAGAGAGGGATGAGGCAGAGAGAGAGAGGGATGAGGCAGAGAGAGAGAGGGATGAGGCAGAGAGAGAGAGGGATGAGGCAGAGAGAGAGAGGGATGAGGCAGAGAGAGAGAGGGATGAGGCAGAGAGAGAGAGGGATGAGGCAGAGAGAGAGAGAGGGATGAGGCAGAGAGAGAGAGGGATGAGGCAGAGAGAGAGAGAGGGATGAGGCAGAGAGAGAGAGGGATGAGGCAGAGAGAGAGGGATGAGGCAGAGAGAGGGATGAGGCAAGGGGAGAGAGGGATGAGCAAGGGGGAGAGGGATGAGCAAGGGGGAGAGGGATGAGCAAGGGAGAGAGGGATGAAGCAGAGAGAGAGGGATGAAGCAGAGAGAGAGAGGGATTAGCAAGGGCAGAGGGATGAGGCAGAGAGAGAGGGATGGGGGAGGGATGAGGCAGAGGGGGAGGGATGAGGCAGAGGGGGAGGGATGAGGCAGAGGGGGAGGGATGAGGCAGAGGGGGAGGGATGAGGCAGAGAGGGAGGGATGAGGCAGAGAGAGAGGGATGAGGCAGAGAGAGAGGGATGAGGCAGAGAGAGAGGGATGAGCAAGGGGGAGAGGGATGAGGCAGAGAGAGAGGGATGAGGCAGAGAGAGAGGGATGAGGCAGAGAGAGAGGGATGAGAGAGGGAGAGAGGGATGAGGCAGAGAGAGAGGGAGAGAGGGATGAGGCAGAGAGAGAGGGATGAGGCAGAGAGAGAGGGATGAGGGGCAGTGAGAGAGGGATGAGGGGCAGTGAGAGAGGGATGAGGGGCAGTGAGAGAGGGATGAGGGGCAGAGAGAGAGGGATGAGGCAGAGAGGGAGGGATGAGGCAGAGAGGGAGGGATGAGGCAGAGAGGGAGGGATGAGGCAGAGAGGGAGGGATGAGGCAGAGAGGGAGGGATGAGGCAGAGAGGGAGGGATGAGGCAGAGAGGGAGGGATTAGCAAGGGGGAGAGTGATGAGGCCGAGAGAGAGGATAGTGTCATAGTGGACAGAGAGAGAGGGATGAGGCAGAGAGGAGTGCTGACAGAGAGAGGGAGTGGCTGTGAGAGAGAGGACGGCTGTGAGATCCCTAGCCCTGTCTGTATAAAGATAGGTCGGTCTGTGTGTCCGTGTATGGTGGTGCCAAGTACCTTTATTGATCCGGGAGGTGCTCTCCTCTGCTGCTTCTTCCAGCAGCTCCCTGGCAGATCGTCCTTATCCTCCAGGCATCACTGACTGCTGCTGGGGCACAGAGGAGGCTGGAGGAGATTGTGTGCACACTGTGCAGCGACATCAGATCGGTGTCACTGTCTGGCTGCTTTGAATTTGAAATCTCCCGCCCCCTTTCCAGGCACAGATTGGCGGCACAAGGGGTTGTGGGCGGGCACATGGGGAGGAGGTTAGTCCTGGTACAGATACAGCAGGCGCCGTGCGGGGGATGTGGACAGTGCTGCGAGCGGGTCAGTGGGCGGCAGAGGTAGGGGGAAATGTGATCACGGCGCTCTCGCTAGTGTCTAGGGAAATCACAATGCTGACTCGTTGGCAACCCACTCTGGCGCTACTGACACTTTGGCGCCTCCTCCCCTCTGGCGCCTGGGTGCAGAGCACCCTTTGCACCCCGCCTGGGATCGGCCCTGCCACCTGGCAATGCATATGGGCGTAATTTATTTATTTTTTCTGTGTATTATGACCAACCTAAAACTCTTTAATCTCCCCTTTGTTGTCACTTATTTACCTGTTGATTCTGCTGGTCATGTTGTGACATCGTTCTGTGCTGGATCGCCAATGCCACAGTCCCGTTGCTGAAATGGCAGCATTGTCGGCCCCCTTGGCTCTAAGCTTTCCATAGCCGCTAAATGGCCACCTCATAATGTTGCTGTTCCTCCTCTCCCCCCAGCCTGGAATGTAATTCATCGCTGGAAAGAGGAGGTAACATAGGAGCTTCCTTAGGCTTCATGTACACCTTCTGTACTTTCCCCTTGTGCCCTCCTTCCCGCCCAGCACTGTGCCCTTCTGCCTTGCCTGTATTGTGCCTTTTCTTCCCAGGCCTGTACTGTGCTCTCCTGCCCTGTACTGTCCCCTTCTATCCGCCCTGCACTGTGCCCTCTTTGCCGGCCAGCATTGTGCTTTTTCTTCCCAGGTCTGTCCCCTCCTATGCGCCCTGTCCTGTCCCCTCCTATGCGCCCTGTCCTGTAACCTCCTATGCGCCCTGTCCTGTCCCCTCCTATGCGCCCTGTCCCCTCCTATCCTGTCCCCTCCTATCCCCTCCTATGCGCCCTGTCCCGTCCCCTCCTATCCCCTCCTATGCGCCCTGTCCTGTCCCCTCCTATGCGCCCTGTCCCGTCCCCTCCTATGCGCCCTGTCCCGTCCCCTCCTATGCGCCCTGTCCCGTCCCCTCCTATGCGCCCTGTCCCGTCCCCTCCTATGCGCCCTGTCCCGTCCCCTCCTATGCGCCCTGTCCCGTCCCCTCCTATGCGCCCTGTCCCGTCCCCTCCTATGCGCCCTGTCCCGTCCCCTCCTATGCGCCCTGTCCCGTCCCCTCCTATGCGCCCTGTCCCGTCCCCTCCTATGCGCCCTGTCCCGTCCCCTCCTATGCGCCCTGTCCCGTCCCCTCCTATGCGCCCTGTCCTGTCCCGTCCCCTCCCATGCGCCCTGTCCTGTCCCGTCCCCTCCCATGCGCCCTGCCCAGTCCCGTTCCCTCCCATGCGCCCTGCCCAGTCCCGTTCCCTCCCATGCGCCCTGCCCAGTCCCGTTCCCTCCCATGCGCCCTGCCCAGTCCCGTTCCCTCCCATGCGCCCTGCCCAGTCCCGTTCCCTCCCATGCGCCCTGCCCAGTCCCGTTCCCTCCCATGCGCCCTGCCCAGTCCCGTTCCCTCCCATGCGCCCTGCCCAGTCCCGTTCCCTCCCATGCGCCCTGCCCAGTCCTGTTCCCTCCCATGCGCCCTGCCCAGTCCTGTTCCCTCCCATCCGCCTTGCCCTGTCCTGTTCCCTCCCATCCGCCCTGCCCTGTCCTGTTCCCTCCCATCCGCCCTGCCCTGTCCTGTTCCCTCCCATCCGCCCTGCCCTGTCCTGTTCCCTCCCATCCGCCCTGCCCTGTCCTGTTCCCTCCCATCCGCCCTGCCCTGTCCTGTTCCCTCCCATCCGCCCTGCCCTGTCCTGTTCCCTCCCATCCGCCCTGCCCTGTCCTGTTCCCTCCCATCCGCCCTGCCCTGTCCTGTTCCCTCCCATCCGCCCTGCCCTGTCCTGTTCCCTCCCATCCGCCCTGCCCTGTCCTGTTCCCTCCCATCCGCCCTGCCCTGTCCTGTCCCCTCCCATCCGCCCTGCCCTGTCCTGTCCCCTCCCATCCGCCCTGCCCTGCGCCCTGCCCTGTCCTGTCCCCTCCCATGCGCCCTGCCCTGTCCTGTCCCCTCCCATGCGCCCTGTCCTGTCCCCTCCCATGCGCCCTACCCTGCCCTGTCCCCTCCCATGCGCCCTGCCCTGTCCTGTTCCCTCCCATGCGCCCTGCCCTGTCCTGTTCCCTCCCATGCGCCCTGCCCTGTCCTGTTCCCTCCCATGCGCCCTGCCCTGTCCTGTTCCCTCCCATGCGCCCTGCCCTGTCCTGTTCCCTCCCATGCGCCCTGCCCTGTCCTGTTCCCTCCCATGCGCCCTGCCCTGTCCTGTTCCCTCCCATGCGCCCTGCCCTGTTCCCTCCCATGCGCCCAGTCCTGTTCCCTCCCATGCGCCCTGCCCAGTCCTGTTCCCTCCCATGCGCTCTGCCCTGTCCCCTCCCATCCGCCCTGCCCTGCCCTGTCCCCTCCCATCCGCCCTGCCCTGTCCTGTCCCCTCCCATCCGCCCTGCCCTGTCCTGTCCCCTCCCATCCGCCCTGCCCTGTCCTGTCCCCCCTCCCATCCGCCCTGCCCTGTCCTGTCCCCTCCCATCCGCCCTGCCCTGTCCTGTCCCCTCCCATCCGCCCTGCCCTGTCCTGTCCCCTCCCATCCGCCCTGCCCTGTCCTGTCCCCTCCCATCCGCCCTGCCCTGTCCTGTCCCCTCCCATCCGCCCCGCACTGCGCCCTCCCTATCTTCCCGCCAAGTACTGTGCTCTCCTGCTCGCCCTGCTTTGTGTCTTTCTTCCTGCCCTGTACTGTGCACAGACATGCATATATAAAAGGCTGGGAGAGGCATTTATGACAGGGGGGGGGGGGGCGGTGTTAGTGTAAATAAAGAGTGGGAGCAGTGTGTACAGGGGGTGAATTTAATTTGGGATAGTTCCCTAGTTGCCCCAATATGTAGCCCCAATTAAGCTACACCCATTTTTTTCCCCCCAGAAACCGTCTCCCTCCCTAGTAGGCACCTCAGTACATTACTTTGTCCCCAGGGCTATTCTAATGGCATCATGGGCCCCTGCAAAAGCCTGTTTTTGTAGAAAAAAAAAAAAAGCCTGTTTTTGTTGAGAGCAACCTTGTCGGAGCCATGGTTCCTTATTACAATCTGATCGATCGTATGAAGATTCCAATTCAGCACCTCATTTCTGTTTGTTCCAAACAATCGTCCCCCCTAATGTCTGGTTGGCCTAAAATCTTTCTTGTCCTGTAGCGCAATCCCTACCATTTCTCGAATGTCTTTCTTCATCAGGTACGAGAGAATAGAGATTCCACTTCATGTGGTTCCACAAGAAACAATCCGGAAAGTATGTCTGGAGTCGGCTGTGGAACTTCCCAGAATCCTTTGCCAGGAAGAGCAAGATGCCTATCGTAGAATACACAGGTATGCTGAACAATCCATTCTGAATTAATGTTGCCTATGTGTATTCTTTGGCATCATTGTGCAGTGAACCCAACAATAGAACAAGTCCTGGACCTTGCCTCTGGGCAGGTGTTCCGTCAGATTAGGCGACTCGTCAGATTTTTGCAACTGAAGTGAAGTTCTATCCTTGCCATCTTGGTACACCCCGCACTCGCCCACACCAAGCCTACAGTCGGAAGTCGCTAAGCGGACATCTTTTTTTTACACCCACCCAAGTCTTCCATTTCACACTTATTTTTACCTGTAAATATCTTGTATAGTGAATTTTGGAAATCCGTGACATTGTTTTGATGTTCAATCTGAAAAGCAGAGGCACGTCTGGTGATATCACACCTTTGCTGATCTGCCATAAGTGTGATATGCAAGATCTTGGTGGGTGTAAAAAGATGTCCGCTTGGCCACTTCAGACTGTAGGCTTACTGCGACTGAGTGTGTGGTGTACCAAGATGGCTGTGACGGAACGTCACTTCCGTTACAAGATTTGACGGGTTGCCTTATCTGACGGAACACGGCAACGTCCTGTAATAAAGACTGCTCACTGCTGCGCTCTCTCCTTATGCAGGGGGGACTGGTCTTATCTCCGCCCACTTCTGTAATTTTCTGCAGGCTCCCTGTAGTGGGTGGAGCCTGCTGGCCCCTTCCACAGCTTTGCTCACTGTACAGCACAGCGCTGATGTCACTGCTGCTTGTACAAGGTAATACCTGGGTGTAACGGGAGGGCCTGTGGAACCCAGAAGCTCTTAGAAAGTATAGGCCAGAAAATAATGGACATTCAGAATATGTCTTGGATTTAGGGCTGCAACTAACGATTATTTTCATAATTGATTAGTTGGCTGATCATTGTTTCGATTAATCGGATAATTGCATTTTTACATTTTTTTGGGCCAATTTGTTGCAAATTGCTGCAAAACAACATAACATGCTTTTCTGCAGCTTCTCCATTGAAGTATATTGAAAAAAAAAAAAAAATAGCACCGTTTTGCATTAAAAAGTCCTTGCCCTTTGCAAATACACAGCAGCCGAAAAAAAATCATGGCTGTGAACGTGTCCCATAGGAAAACATGTAAATGAACTGTAGGGTGTTTCTGCAAAAAGCACCAAAAAACAGGTGTGACCCCGGCCTGAGATGTTTAGTAACAAAATGGGGGGTTAAAAAAAACAAAAATAAAAACCAAAAGAGCAAATAATCGCTATTGTAAGGGGTTCATTTTTTTTTTTTTTTACTGTGGGACAGTGAAAGTGATATTTACAGTATCGATTTGCTTTTTTGTACTATAAAAGGCTATTTTTTTTTATTTTTTTATCTTAACCCCATTATGTTACTGGCCGATTAATCGATTGTGAAAATTGTAATCGATTAATTTCATAATCGATTAGTTTTTTTGATTAATCGATTAGTTGTTCCGGCCCTACTTGTATTGCTTTTAAATGGGTCTGTAATGCTTATCCACAATATCTCCCAGGATATATGCTCATTCTAATGTGGCTGCTCTGCATCTAATTGTGGCTTGTGCTAATTGACCCTGTAATTGTGTGAAGGTGTATTTATGATAGTGTGTATTGTAAGTTAGCAGACAGCCAGTCTGGGAAGCCATCAGATGTAGTCAATTAGCTCATGTAAATTAGGTCAGATCTCAGTCATTTTGCCTGCTAAGGGATGAATTGACACTTAGAATAATGTGTAGTGGGGGCTCGTTGAGTAACCATTGTGTGATGTTGGGGGTGGATCCGGGTCATTGTTCAGTATTCTCTAGTGCAGTGATGGTAAACCTTGGCACTCCAGATGTTTTGGAACCATATTTCCCATGATGATCATGCACTCTGCAGTATAAATGAGCATCATGGGAAATGTAGTTCCAAAACATCTGGGATGCCAAGGTTTGCCATCACTGGTCTAGTGTATAAAAAGGGATTGTTTCCTTCCAATAAACTCATTCCTGCTTGAACCACAAACAGAGCGTTGTCTCGTTAATGGGGGGAATTATTCTTATGGGTCTCGTTCGCCTGACTGTCGGAAGCTGCCTTGTGTTAGAAAAGGGAATATCCTAAACGGCTTTAACCCCTTTCGTATTTGGGGTGCCGTTACACCGGGTTTGCAGAGACATCTGATCTGGTGCATGCAGAGTAGATTCATAACCTTTGTGGCTGATAAAGTGTTTTATTTTTATTTTTTTGTGGACGGAGTTTGGCTTTAAAATCTGTCTGTGGGAACAGTGCTTATTTATATTTAAAAACAAACCTGAAAGTACATCACTTGTGTCTACATTTTATAATGTATATTTATTTTTATTACATTTTTTTAGTCTTGGACATCTAGATTCTGTCACAAAGATTCACAATGGATCTGGTAAGTTTCTTCATGTAAAATGCAAAAATGTTGACACGTCTATTGGTTCGTTTAAAGTGGTACAACACACAAACTCTCTCAACCCTTTCCCACCTGATGGGACTGTGCTTTTAAATACCGTAGTTCTGAATGCCCAATGGGGGTGAGAAGAATTGGCGGTCACATGATTGGAAGCGGGTCTCGCCGGCTACCCAGAGCAGGCAATGAGCACATAACGCATCAGCCACCTGGCAACGCATATGGCCGTTAAAGTTTATTATCGGCAACCTAAAACTCTTTAATGTCCCCTTTGTTGTCACTTATTTACCTGTTGATTCTGCCGGTCATGTTGTGACATCGTTCTGTGCTGGATCGCCAATGCCACAGTCCCGCTGCCGAATTAGCAGCATTGTCGGCCCCCTTGGCTCTAAGCTTTCCTTTTTTTTTTTTTTAACCACTTCAGCCTTGACCATGTTCAAGAGACCAGCTCATGGTGCGATACTTAATAGTGTCTCTGTTGAAGGTTTGCATCATATGTGGTATATTTATATAGGTTGAAAGGTTTTTTTTTTTTTATGCGTGATTATCGTCTGGTCAGTAGTAAGCCCATTAAAACCGTAGTTGTGGGCAATCAAAAAAAGAGTGAGAAAAGACAAAATACAATGACTAGACCCATTGGACCCTCCCACCCCCCTCGTGGCTCCCACCGACTCTAAATTTATCCCGTCACTGGTATCGCATCATAAGTATCTGCGGTAGCTCTAAGCTTTCCATAGCCACTAAGTGGCAAACCTCATAATGTTGCTGTTCCTCCTCTCCCCCCCAGCCTAGAATAGAATTCATCACCGGAGAGAGAGAGGACGTAACATAGGAGCTTCCTTAGGGCTCTTTCACACGGATCGTCCGTTCAGATCCACCTGCCGGTTTTTTAAGCGGACCAGAATGAGCGCTCTGTGCTCCTCTATGGAGCCGCGGATGTCAGTGGTGACATGCCTGCTGACATCCGACCGGCTCCGATCTGCCTAAGTGTGACGGAGGAAAAACCTACTTTTCCATCCGTCTGGCGGACTGTCCGTGTTCATCCGATCCCCCCCATAGGGGAGAGCGGAGAAAGGACAGGGCGGTCCCTGTACAGTGTGCGGAGACCGACCTGTCATCCGCCGGCTCAGCAGGGATCAACGGAGCGATCCCCACTGAGCAAACGGAGGTGCACCGGCCGGATCATTACTGATCCGCCTCGTGTGAAAGAGCCCTTAGGCTTCATGTACACAGTTGCTGGTAAACGGACGTTTAGGATCTAGTGTCCCCATTGGAAGATTTCTCCTTTATTAGTTTTCGGGGGACATCCCAAGACTTGGGCTTTTCTTTCACACTGAGGCGGTTTTCAGGCATTTTAGTGCTAGAAATAACACCTCCCATTCATTTCAGTGAGATTTTTCACACTGGGGGGGGGGGGGGGGGGGGGGGGTGGTGCGAGTCCTGCCCAATGTTACCAGCTCCCAGGATGGGGCTCCTGATTACTGTGACAGGTAATCAGTGAACCTCAGCACCCCCAGATGCATTCTGCAGTGTAGCAGAGCATCATGGGAAATGTAGTTTCAAAAACATCTGGGGGTTCCAAGGTTCTCTATCACTGTCCTACATGATTAGAGGAAGCCCATGTAATTCTGAAATCATAAAGGGCTGCTGGAAACTGCCAGAGAGGAAGGGGGGGGGGGTTTATAAAACGTATTTAAAGCTGTATGGTGTCTTTGTTCTCTTCCAGTTTTTACTAAGAATTTATGTGGCCAAATGTCTGCGATTAGTGGCCCGCTCCTACAATGGCTGGAAGATCGCTTACAACAGAATCACCAGCGGGCCCTGGAGCTAGAACAGGAAAAAGAAAAGTTGAAGCAGGAGCTGGAAAGCTTAGAAAGTGACTGAACGTGGTTTGTTATTTTAGTCACTTTTTTTTTTCTATTATATTATTTTTTGAATGTTGTAATTCAGCAAAATGTCTGTATAGCTTTTTCCATATCGCACAGAAGAGTAAATGTCTTGCCCCCATCATTCTGATTATTATTATTTTTTTTTTAATGCAAAAAGCAGTGTTTCATTGTGGTGGTATTGTCCATCGTGCAAAATATTAAACTGGAGATGGCTTTTGGTCATTTGGAGCCCATTGGCACGTGTTGCTGTATACTTTCCGGGCACGTGTTTCTGGGGGATGCATATGTAAATAATGCAGGTGTTTTTCTATGCAAGGAGGCAGGTTGGGATCCCAACACAAAAAAAAATGCTCATGTTAAAGTGGTTGTAAACCCCCCCACAAAAAAACCTGTAAGACAAAGGCATAATGAGCTAGTATGACTAGCATAATAGCTCATTATGAATTACTTACCTTAGATCAAAGCCCCCGCAGCGACCCTTGTTCCTCTTCTCCGCTATGATACCTGGAGTGACTTCCGGGTGTCGCCGCTCTGCCACTGTGACTAGCCCGAATGGCGCTGACGTCACTCCTGCGCAGTGTTTCTGCCACTTTGCCATTCAAGACCCAGCACCATAGACATCGGTGCCCAATTTTCTGCAAATATCTCCATAGGTGCAAGTAGTATCGGATGGTATACAACTGCTTTAACAACTACCTGACGGCCGTACGACTTTGTACAGCCACAGGGTGGTTCTTCTCTGGGAGGCCGTGTTTTTACGGCCTCCACTCCTCCAGGCCACCGAGATGCCGATGCGTGTGCCTGACGGCCGCGATGTCCGCCAGTCTCTCGCGATTAGCGGCTACAGGGACAAGACGTGGATCTGTGTGTGTAAACACACAGATCCATGTCTTGTCGGGGGAGAGAGGAGACCGATCTGTGTCCCTTGTACATAGATCGGTCTCCTCCCCCCACAGTTAGACCACAATTCAGGGTACACATTTTAACCCCTTCCTCACCCCCTAGTGTTAACCCCTTCAATGCCAGTCACATTTATACAGTAATTAGTGCATTTTAATTAGCACTGATCGCAGTATAAATATGAATGGCGCCAAAAGTGTCCAATGTGTCCGCCGTATTACCAAAAAATATGTGGAATGCGTATCGGCCTAAACTGAGGAAAAAAAATATTTTTTTTTAAATTGGGCTATTATAGCAACAAGTAAAAAATATTGTATTTTTTTTTCTCAAAATTGTCGCTTTTTTTTTGTTTATAGCGCAAAAAATAAAAACCGCACAGGTGATCAAATACCACCAAAAGAAAGCTCTACTTGTGGGAAAAAAAAGAAGGATGTCAATTTTGTTTGGGAGCCACGTCGCACGACTACGCAATTGTCAGTTAAAGCGACGCAGTGCCGGAAGCTGAAATTTCACCTGGGCAGGAGGGGGGTATATGTGCCCAGTAAGCAAGTGGTTAAAAGGAGAAAGCACTTTTTTTTTCGGAGAGGTATTAGAACTGTGCCATGTGTGTCCTATTTGGGAGATTTCCCTTCACTTCCTGTCACACAGCCAAACAGTGAGAGGAAAGTTCTTCATAATGATGGGATCCCAGTGTGACACCAAAACTAGTGTCCCATTGGAACAGCAATACAAATCTGACAGGTGTTCTACCTCTCCAATTCCCCCCAAAAAAACCACTTACATTTTAAAAAGCCAGCAGCTACAAATACTGCAGCTGCTGACTTTTAATATTAGGACACTTACCTGTCCTGGAGTCCAGCGACGTCAGCAGCAGAGGACGAGCGATCGCTCGTCACTTTGCTGCCCCTTACAGCCAGGGAACCAGGAAGTGAACATTGCGGCTTCACCGCCCGGTTCCCTACGGCGCATACGCGAGTCGCACTGCGCTCATTGGTCCCTGCTGTGTTCTGGGAGCCGTGTGTTTCCCAGAACACAACAGGGAGGGGGGAACTGTGTGGCCCCCCCCTCCCCCTGAAAGGTGCCAAATGTGACACCAGAGGGGAGGAGGGTTCCCGATGAGTGGAAGTTCCACTTTAGGGCAGAGCTCCGCTTTAAAGCTCCATTCATACTTGTGTGACTTTGGACATCAAAGTCACATGACAAGGCGTAGCTCATTGGAAGCCATTCAAATTGGAAAAGATGCCTGCACTACTTTGGCACAGAGAATGTAAAGTCGGTACTAAGTTGCACTGGAACTTTGGAGACTTTATAATGCAGGGGCCTCAAACTGGCATCCCTCCAGCTGTTGGGAAACTACAAGTCCCATCATGCTTCTGCCTGTGGGAGTCATGCTTGTAACGGTCAGCCTTGCAATGCCTCATGGGACTTGTAGTTTTGCAACAGCTGGAGGGGCCACCAGTTTGAGACCTCTGCTCTAATGTGAATGGAGCCTAAGCAAGGTAGGTGTGTGTGTGTTTTTTTTTACAAAAATCAAAATAATAATTAATAGAACAAAGTCTAAATCAACACACAGATCTTATTCCCCAATATACTTTTATTTTTATGTTCACATTGATACAATTATATATCATCCATCCAGTTTAGAAGAATATTTCCCTGCAAACAATGTTCAATGAACTTCAGCAATAAACAGAACAATTATTCGAAGACGCTAATGCAGTTCAAAATTCAAAACAGCGACACACTTTGTAGGTCAGAGGTCATAGTATACGGAGGGGGGGAGGGGTTACAAAACTGCTGGCGATGTTCACTCTTTACATAATACAGTCTAATTTAAGGAGAACTCCAGGCAAAAAACACAAACAGCAATTGAATATTATTACATGGGAAATGCTTAGTTCCTCGTCTCCCCACTTTTCTTTATTAGCTGCTTGGAGGCAAAATATTCTGCCCGAGCCCCCAGGAGGTGCTATTAGGATAGAGCGACACAGGAGATGGTTGGTAGCGGAGTCGTTCTACTGGAATCTCAATGGGCCGGATTTTACATGCTGGTAGAGCAACACTTCCTACTAATAACTTTTTTTTATTATTGCAGGTAAATAATGGATTCCAAGCAGAAGAAATGTGCCGTCATTACGTTTTTGATAAAGGAAGGGTGCGGGTTGTTCACCAGCCACAGAAGTCTACAGAATGTTTATGGAGAGGACACCATTGAAGAGCAATCTATTTTATTGGCGACACTTGGCATTCTGTGGATGTCGGACAGCTTTGTACCTTCATCAAGAACTCGGTGACAGCACATTGCTTCTGCTTGGAATCCATTATTTACCTGCAATGAAGAGGAGAGTCACTGTATGAACATGTGAAACGTGACCAATGTATACAAGTTAATTTGTAACTATGTGTATGTTATTTATGATTACGTTTTGGCCACTTTTGCATTACTTGTCGTTTAGCGGACTAAGGAGTAAGCTACACAAGTCACAGGGTAGCAAAGTGCACCAATCCTGTGCAAGTGCCAACTAGTGCACGATCTATAATCAGGGGGGGGGGGGGGTCACCAAACTGTGGCCCTTTGCTAGCCTTTATCCAGCCCTTGGGGCACTATCCCTCCCATTGACACCAACAATGGGGTACTATGTTTTCCGCTGATACCAGGATTCAATTCCTCCCAATAATGGGGCACTACTCCTCCAACCCTGAGGCCATATTTATTATCTGCTGGCCACATTCCAGCCCTCCTAAAGTCTGAAGGACAGTAGACTGGCCCTTTGTTTGAGACCTATAGGTGTATATGTAGCTTAAAATTTTATAATATCTATTATATAATTTTTTTATATATATATTACTAGTGGTTTTAGTAGCATGACTATTACCAAACACTTCCTGTGTAGCTCTAGCTTCTTGAGAAGTGCCAGCGGGGATTAAATCTCAGTAGCAAAACAAATAAAAAAAAATAACACCCACATAACCTTATCTGCTTATAAATGATAAATACAATCTGACGGTACCATCTCTCTATTAGATTTACCACAATTCTTTCACTGTGTATCTGGTTAGTTGTGTCCTAATACTGAGTAGGGCAGCGATTCTCAACTCCTGTCCTCGACCCACTAACAGGCCAGACTTTAAGTATTACCTTTGGGGAGATGCAGACTAGAATACTGCAATCACTGAGCAGCAAATTACATCACTTGTGATGCGTTTCAGTTATCTTGAAAACCTGGCCTGTTGGTGGGCCCTGAGGACAGGAGTTGAGAAGCACTGGGATAGGTAGATTTAAAGCAGGGATCTGTAATTAGCGGACCTCCAGCTGTTGCAAAACTACAAATCCCATGATGCCTCTGTCATGCTTGTGGCTGTCAGTCTTACGGGACTTGTAGTTCTGCAACAGCTGGAGGACCACCAATTGCATATCCCCGATCTGAAGGAAAAATGTTCAATGTATGGTGACCCTTAGCCCCCCCCCCCCCCCCCCTAACCTCGTTGCAATTCTCCCCCATCTGATTGGAGGAAGTTAAGCTCTTGGCTGATATGAAATGGCTGGAACTTGGAGTGCATGCCGATAATGGAGAGAGGTAAATAAAAACAGCAGCTCATATTGCATACAATCAGATTTTTACTCTCGCCTTCACCCACCAGCTATAAATTTCTTTAAAAATCTATTTTAAAAACGTATTCTGTTCATAAAGGATCTCCATGGATGGCGGAACAGACACCACCACCAGCTTCATGGGATTAGATTTAATACTTTCATTTTAAAATATATACTTGTCCTCTCCACCCTACACCAGAATTGGGGTTCAGCATACAGTGGGAACCTTGGATTACGAGTATAATCCGTTCCAGGAGAATGCCTGTAATCCAAAGCACCCGTATATCAAAGCGAGTTTCCCCATAGAAGTCAATGGAAAATAAAATTTGTTCCACATCGACTTCTTCGCAATGCCGAAAAAGAGACCGCCGGTCCAGGCAAATGCAATCAATGTCCTCCTCAAAGACCGTGGGTGCTGGCAATGCACAAGGCAAAAAAAAATCAATGGAAGGAATTCATGGACAGCCGCACACCAAAATAAACCTAAAAAAGGTAGCCTTTATTGGTGTAAAAAGGATAAAAAAAGCACTACAAAACACAGCACAGCAAGCAGTGGGTTAAAACTGACACATTTCGCACAATCAGTGCTTAGTCATAGCTTATGATTGTTTGTGTGAAACGCGTCAGTTTTTTTTTTTACCCCACTGCTTGCTGTGCTGTGTTTTGTAGTGCTTTTTATACCAATAAAGGCCACCTTTTTAGGTTTATTTTGGTGTGCGGCTGTCCATGAATTCCTTTCATTGATTTTTTTTTTCTTCGCAATGCCGCATGTAGCCAGAGGTGGGTGGGGGGGGGGGGGGGGTGCCAGAGAGACTCGGACGCCGTTTGGCTGCATTGGGAAACTCTTCTGGAAGGTAGTATTTCCCAACAGCTCTGGCACCCCCGGCCAAATGCGGTACTGCACACCACAGAGGTTTGAATCCTGCTCGTCTTCAGAGTCAGGATTTAAAAAAAAAAAATACAAATTTCTCGTATTGCGGAACGCGCGTTAACCGCATCATTTGCAATCTGAGGTTCCACTTTACAACTCGATGCATCAACGCCATGAATGTTTGGGAGAAGGTTTGCTGCCAATCCATACATACCAAGTCTGTGATGCAAAGTACAGCAACAAATCCCTGCTTTAGCTAATCAGACCCTCCAATCTCATGAGGGACCCGGGATTTCTATAGACTGAAGGTGAAGAGACCCTGTCACCAATAGCAATCTTTCCATAAGATTGTAGGTGTATCCAATGGATTGTAGGTAGGTTATGTACCTGTAAAAGCCTCCCTTGTGTAGACATCCAAGAGACCGCTCCTGGGCCCGCCATCTTGAATGCGATGTCAGCAGACGCTCAAGTGACACTATAGCAGGGGTAGGCAACCTCATCCCTTCAGCTATGGAAGAAGCAAGTCCCATTATGGCCGTGGCTGTCAGTCTTTGCAATGCCTCATGGGATTTGTAGTTGCATAGCTGAAGCATGAAGGTTGCCCACCCATGCTCCATAGCAGGGGGTCTCCAAACTATGGCTCGTCACTTGTTCAGAAACTACAATTCCCATCATTTCTGTGAAAGTTTTACAATGCCTCATGGGAAGTGTAATTCTGCAACAGCTGGCGGGCCGTAGTTTGGAGATCCCTGCTCCATAGCATTCAACTTGGCTCCCCCTACCAGCAGCTACATAAGAGGGTTATGTATGGAGGTGATGGCTGTGGCTGGTTGCTCTTGCAATGCCTCATGGGATTTGTAGTTAAACAGCTAAGGCACACACCGAGGTTGCCTATCCTTGCTCATACTGGTCTCCTCCCCTGTCATCTACATAAAGGGCTATGTAAGGAGGGGGATGGGTGGAGGAGCTGGAGAAGCACTGACAGTAGACATTCCCAGAAGTGGAATGTCTAACGTTCAAGGGGGAGGGGGGAAGCTGTGCTTGAGATTTACTCTCCTGGAGTAGTCAATGTTGCTAGCAAGTTCAGAGACGTGACAGGGTCTCTTTAAACTCGTGCGTGTGTGTGTGTGTGTGTGTGTGTGTGTGTGTGTGTGTGTGTGTGTGTGTGTGTGTGTGTGTGTGTGTGTGTGCGCACTATATCAGTGCCTAGTGGTCATATCAGCGCTACACTCAATGCCTTACAATGCTACAGTCTGTCCATGTGACACAAAGCCACGCCCACTCTATAAGCCCCGCCTTGTCACCACCCTGGCGTGCCACAGATGCCAAATGCTGAGAAGTGGATGAACCACACCGGGGAGGAACACCAGGCCATACTTCTACAACTTAAAGGGGCAATACACCAGGTTCTGATAGTGCAAATATATGACCTGAATAAAATACGCCGGTCTCCAGGGTACGTCACAAAAAAGAAGGACGCCCATTTCAGACGACCAGAACTGGAGAAAACACTGAACTACTCATTAGCACAGGCCTGGTAACATCTGTAACTGCCAATTAGAAAGGTAAGAGAGGTTTGTATGCGGAGCTGGAGATGGAGTGGATGGTTGGGAATGGTAATAAAGAATAGCAATCAGTATACCCAGGACACCGGGACCCACTGCGGAGAGGCACATGCAGCATCAAAAGCTTCTAGGAGATCATTCACAGTCTGTTCCACGTCGTTGTTGACCAGAGTCAGGTCAAAGTACTGTGCATAGCGAGCGCGGAGGACTTCTGAGTCAGCACGGAGCTTAAGCAGCGCATCGGACTACAAGATACAAAAAAAAAAAAAAAATGCAAATTAATATCAGATACGTAAAACCTGACAAAGCACAACACCGAAGCAGACAATTCCTATCCCGATTCTCCTTAAAAAGTTCTGAAGGATTGGCTGTCACAGTGGTCACATGATTGAGAGCCAGTCCCACTGGACTAAGGATTAGTAGCTAGCAGGACTGGCTCTTAAATCATGTGACAGCCAATCCTTCAGGAGAAGTGTGTGTGTGTGTGTGTGTGTGTGTGTGTGTGTGTGTGTGTGTGTGTGTGTGTGTGTGTGTGTGTGTGTGTATATAAAGTGTAATATAACCCTTTCATGACTAAGCCTATTTCTGACATTTGTTGTTTACAAGTTGAAATCCATATTTTTTTGCTAGAAAATTATATATACGTCAGCGTATCTAGAGATACGCCGCCTAAATACTAACAATAGCCGGCGTATCTTTTTTTGCTATTCAGAAAAGATACACTGTCTTTCTTCTAAGATACGAGCGGCGTAATTCGCTTACACCGTCATATCTTAAGTTTCATATTTACGCTGGCCACTAGGTGGCGCTTCGCGTAAATTATGCAAATGAGCTATTAACGCAGATTCACGAGCGTACTTGCGACGGCGCATAGTATTTTACATCATTTGCGTAAGCCCGAGACTGGCGTAAGGTTACCCCTGCTATAGCAGGCGCAGCCAATGTTAAGTATGGACGTCGGGACCGCGTCAAATTGAACGTCGTTTGCGTAAATCGTTCGGGAATGGGCCTCGATGTTAGTTACGTTCACGTCGTTTACATTGAGAAAAAAGCGGCGTGATCTCGCGCATGCGCCGTCCAAAAAAAACCCCGTCAATTACGTGGGGTCATGATTCATTTACATGAATCACGCCGCCACTTCAGAAATTTGAATTGCGCGGCCTTACGCCGTGCACTTTACGCTACGCTGCCGCATATTATGGAGCAAGTGCTTTCTGAATAAGGCACTTGCCCATAATATTTGCGGCGGCGTAGCGCAAAGAGGAAACGATACACCACCGGAAAGATACATTTTTGTATCTGAATCCGGCCCTATATATTTATTAGCAGAGAATCTAGGTACTAAAATGATGATTGTTGCAATATTTTATGTCACACTGTATTTGTGCAGCAGTTTTTCAAATGCAATTTTTTGGGAAAAAAAAGAAAAAAGGCACGTCCATGAATAAAATAAATCTAAACAGTAAAGTTAGCCCAATTTTTTGTATAATGTGAAAGATGACGGTACGCCGAGTAAATAGATACCCAACGCTTTATAATTGCACGCACTCGTGGAATGGCGCCAAACTACAGTACCTAAAAATCTCCATGCTTTGAAAAAAAAAAAAAAAAAACGGTTACCAGGTTAGAGTTAGAGGAGGTCTAGTGCTAGAATTATTGCTCTTGCTCCGACGATCGCAACATAACCTCACACAACACCAGTTATATACGCGGGAGCGACTTGTGCTCGCAGGGACGTTTTACATTTTTTCTTTTACATTGGGTTTAAAAAACAAAAAACAAAAAAAAAAAAAATGATCACTTTTATGGCTGTCACAAGGAATGTAAACATCTCTTGTGACAGTAATAGGTGGTGACAGGTCCTCTTTATGGAGGGATCGGGGGTCCAAAAGACCCAAAAATCCCTCCTTTGCACTTCAAAGTATTCAGATCGATGATTTTGAATACTGTCATTTTATTTAAACCGGTGCCATTGGCAGTCGAGTAAACTGGAAGTGACGTCACTTCCGTGTTTACATTCAGGAGACTGGAAGGAAGCCCTCCGGCGACACTTCATTCAGTCCCAACAACCCATCTAAGGAGGACCTCCTGGTTCCCCTTCCTAATACACATTATATATTCCTATCAAGAATCCCATAAAATGGCAAACATACCATAACTGTGGTGACCCCCCATAGTCCCACCCCCTCACCCCCACCAATGGCAGTGTATGCAGAATGAATTTAAGAGGGAAAAAAAAACAAAAAACCTCTGGGTGGTATAATAGATCCGGGGGTGGGGCGAGGTCTTTATTCACTTACTTTGTCAGTATCGGTAGGAGACACAAACACAATGAATGGTGCCAGTTCTGCTGTGCGCACCATCTTCAGAGTCTGGGGGGACAAAAAGGGATAACCAAATACATAAATAAAATTCATCCCTAAATAATAAAAAAAAAACACAACAACTAGAGACAAATAAACAAACATACATTTAGACCCCTTTCACACTGAGGGAGTTTCTTTGGAGCGCATTAGCAGCCGAAATGCGCAGCAAATCCGACAGCAAGACAGCTGCGTTTTACCACTATTTTACCACCGATGCTATGTGCGGCACAGTGTGAAAGGGCTCTTTAAAGTTAATTAAACTTTAAGAGGATGTGCACTTATCCATCCCCACCTTCTTCACCTAACCAACCCACCCCTCCCCCCTTTCACAGATCCATATTTGTGAAGCTGGGCTCTAATTATGCGCTTCCAATAATAAAAAGATGAAAATTTAAAATCAATGCGTCTGGCACCCTGCATGTAGATTAGGGGGGGGGGGGGGCAGTGCCCCTAATGAACGGGTCGCCACTGGGTGGTCAGCAAGGGGGTTAAAAGGAGAGAAAACCAGGCATAGCAGGAGAAGTAACTGGTTTTGCTAGCTGTGCAACGTAGTAGTAGGTGTAGGTGTAGTAGTAATAGGTGTAGTAATAGTAGGTGTAGTAGTAATAGGTGTAGTAGTAATAGTAGGTGTAGTAGTAATAGTAGGTGTAGTAGTAATAGTAGGTGTAGTAGTAATAGTAGGTGTAGTAGTAATAGTAGGTGTAGTAGTAATAGTAGGTGTAGTAGTAATAGTAGGTGTAGTAGTAATAGTAGGTGTAGTAGTAATAGTAGGTGTAGTAGTAATAGTAGGTGTAGTAGTAATAGTAGGTGTAGTAGTAATAGTAGGTGTAGTAGTAATAGTAGGTGTAGTAGTAATAGTAGGTGTAGTAGTAATAGTAGGTGTAATAGTAATAGTAGGTGTAGTAGTAATAGTAGGTGTAGATGTAGTAGTAGGTGTAGTAGTAATAGTAGGTGTAGATGTAGTAGTAGGTGTAATAGTAATATTAGTAATCTCCTCACCTGCGGTTCTATATCCAGCACAGCCACCTTCCCTTCTTTATGTATATCTGATAAAGTCTGGAATTTGGTCCCGAACATGTAGCCATTAAAGCTTCCGAATTCCATGAAGAGATTTTCGGAGATTGCTTTGCTCATGTCATCCACAGACACAAAATGATAGGCCGCCCCGTCTTCTTCTCCGCGCTTAGGGGGTCGGGAAGTGTCTAAAGAGGGAACAACATTTCTGTGTTTAAGTGTAAAATACCAACCAACCCGACCCGACCCGACCCGACCCAACCCCCTCCACATGACATTCATCATTCCCCTTACACTGGATAAATAATAATTGATCAATAAATAACCCCCCCCCCCCACAGATCTGTAACAATCAGACAAGTTCCATGGTCAGTACATTGGTAATGTGGACACTCACGTGGTGCAGGATAAGCAAATCTTT
Source organism: Rana kukunoris (assembly GCA_029574335.1). Taxonomy (NCBI): domain Eukaryota; kingdom Metazoa; phylum Chordata; class Amphibia; order Anura; family Ranidae; genus Rana; species Rana kukunoris. The sequence goes on along the minus strand of CM056057.1, from coordinate 11,036,164 downwards.
CTGGATATTTGGTAAGTAAAGTATTTTTTATGTGACTGCGGCCGACTCCACTGACACCTAAAAGGAGAAATAAAAAAAAAAAAAACAGAAGATGAAACAGAATCTAAGCAGTTTGTAGAGATACAATTTAGTGATGCAACCATTGTGCTCCCCCATCTATAATGAAGCTTCAAAAAATTTTTTTTTTGTTTTTATGTTCCTTTGGTAAATTCCCATCGTTATTCCATTCAGATTACCCCCCCTTGGACCTCCGCCCAAAAAAAAAAAAATATATATATGTATGTATGCGTGTATAAAATATATATATTTTTTATTAATAATAGAATTCCATTCTCCTTACACTCCCTATTTCAGCCGTCCCTTAGCACCTCCCCATAGCAGCCGTACTGCATATCCATAAATGTGTGTCAGGGCTGCGTCGCCCACCGGGCTGTGTGGTGTGGTAGGGGTGTGCAAATCTGAAACATTGATGAAAAGAAATACAAATTCACAGGAAAAGCCCTTATTGTTGGCGTAAGCCACAGCCCCCCCCCCCCCCCCGGGAGGTCAGTGTCGGGGTGAGCGCACCCTCCCTGGGAAATCAGTGTCGGTATGACCCATGGTCCCCCCCGGGAGGTCAGTGTCGGGGTGAGCCGCTGCCCTCCCCCCGGGAGGTCAGTGTCGGGGCGAGCACACCCTTCCCTGGGAAATCAGTGTCGGTATTACCCATGGTCCCCCCAGGTGGTCAGTGTCGGGGTGAGCCGCTTACCCACCCACCCCCCCCCCCGGTGGTCAGTGAATATATTTAGAACACAGCATGTAGTTTTGCCTGTTTCACAGTCTGTTCTGTCACCGTAACAAAATAAAGCTGTATCATGCATGCGGCTACCCATCCCCCGTCTACACCACACAGTCATGGTAATCCGGCGTCCATTACTGACCAATCAGCACCAGAGTTTTCCGTGTGAAAGCCGGGAGGGACACCACTTCTTCATACAACACCACATCAAGCTGGTCAAATACTGGAGGGAGGCAGATCAGAGAAAAAAAGATTAATGACTTATTATAGAAAGGGGAGGGGCCATAACAATGCAATCGTCCGGCCAATCACACTCACTGGAGCTGTGCTTCGCAAGATACTTATCCTTGCATTTCTTCTTCTTGCTGAAGGGGCTGCAGCTCTGAGGAATGTGGTTGTTTGTATTGGAACTCGCCACCCGCCTGAAAGAAACCAACGAGAAATGTGAGAAGAGGTCACAGCGCCAGCAAGAGGAGCGAGAAATCTACAGCGAGGAACCCATTCATGGTTTTAGGGAGCGCACTGCGACGCATGCGACTCACATTGGTGGATTGCAGTGCGTTTCAATGTGTGTCCAAAAGGAACAGCACCCCCGCAGGAAGTTTGGTGTATTGCAATGCGTTTCAATGAACAGCACCCCCGCAGGAAGTTTGGTGTATTGCAATGCGTTGCAATGAACAGCACCCCCGCAGGAAGTTTGGTGTATTGCCGCATAACTAAAGTCTCAGAACTTCTGCACTTTGAGTTCCCTCTGAAGAGAGTTTATGGTGTTTTATGACAACGCAGATAAGGAATAAATGTCTTATACAAGAAAACCGACCGACTGACCGGGGATATAAAGGAAGATAAACCCCAATCTGATGACCAAAACACTAAACAACCTTTGGTCAGACTTTATCAGAGTCTCCTTGTAAGATCTCGGAGACCCCGCCTTTCCTAAAACTTTTTCTATCAAAGTTTAAATGTGTAAAATGGAAGCCCAATCATCATATACAAAGCATCCGGAAAGTATTCACAGCGCTTCACTTTCTCCACATTTTAGGTTACAGCCTTTTTCCAAAAACGGTTTAAAGTGGTTCCAACCACACTGAGCAATTTGTAACATTATCTCCTTTCACGGTACGTTTTCATCTTAAAAGCAAGTACACCTACTACTTCCAAATCCGCAGAGGTTTTTGTCAAACGATACTTTTTAAAAATCCTTCCTGAAGGTTCTCATCTTGCTTGTGGGCATTGTGAAGCCCACAAGCGGTTACTTCCTAGAAGGAACACGTGCAGAGCCCGCCAGGAAGACAGCGCTGCGCTAATCACAGCCAGGGAGACATTTCCCGATCTCTGCAGCCGAGCATCGGGACAATGTCTCCCCGGTTGTGATTAGCGCAGCGCCGTGCTGTCTTCCTGGCGGGCTCTGTCCGTGTTCCATGCCAACACGCCGAAGCTCATCCCCAATGACGACTAGTCATCATGGACCGCCCCCGTCAGGCCCCATTCTCACGCATGCGCATTATAATAGCAGCGCCGTGAAGGACTCGGGTTGCCTTCACAACGCACAGCGGCGGAAGTGCACGCTGTTGTGATGGCGACGAAGATGATTATAAAAAGCCGGATGATGTCTAAAGGATAATAATACACGGGGAAAGCATAACAATGGAGGTTTAATAATAATAATCGCATTACCTCCGGTTTCGAAGTGCCGTGATTCTAGCCCTAGTGGTAGCGCACGGCATCCTGGGAAATTCTGACACGCATTTCCCAGGAGCATTAGCGCGCTGAGGACCCGAGGGAGATGACGTCAGAAACCGAGGCGATTCCGAAGGTGTATTTCGTGAGACCGCATAGCAACTAGGGCTGTCAAATTTAATCGGTGCATCGCGATTCGGGTGCCCCCGATGCGATTACGATGCATGCGATCGTATTAATCGAAGTTTGGCCCGCCCCGTCCCCGGAGAGCGGTCCGTCGTTCAGACGTTGCCTTGTGTGTGTGTGTGTATAAGGCGCGCTCATGTAACTGCCCAGCCCGTCTCTCTCGTTTTACGTCTCACGTCCCTCCTGGCGTCAGCCCCGCCCTCCTGGTTGTCACAGCTGTCTCTCAGTGGCTTGCCCTGGCGGATGGGCGTGTCGGGTTTGGCATGGTTGGTGACTGGGAAGCTGGCTGTGTCAGGGTTTAGGGAGAGGGGAGCTTGGACATGTACAACGCCACGGCCTCGGTTAGCTTTTTCCTGTCCGGCTGTGTGTGACCGTGCCCGCTCCGTCCTCTCATAGTTCTCACGGTACCAGGGACATGAAGGTGACGGTGGACTTCGAGGAGTGTCTGAAAGACAAGCCCCGGTTCAGGTAAAGTCAGGGCTGGTCCTGTAACGTGGGGGGGTTTCTGAAACTGAAAGTAGTCCGGCGGTGCCATGGAAGGCTCGGGGCACTCCAGGGTAGCCGGACATGGTGCTGAAGGGAGCAGCTTTGTATGTGTATGAGGGGGTCAGGGCTTCTCACACTGGGCTGGGAGCAGGAAGTGTGACACTAGGGAAGTACTGATCTGTGGAGGACAGCATACTGTACACAAGGCTGACATCTACTGACCTGTCCTATACATGTATCCCACCCACCAATCACATACTGGGGGGGGCATCATCATCAACTACTGACCTGTCCTATACATGGATCCCACCCACCAATCATACATACTGGGGGGCTTCATCATCTACTGACCCTTCACCACATCCCACCTGTCCTACACATGCGTCTCCTCCACCAATAACACATACTGGGGGCATCAGATCCATGACAGAACACATGATGTCTGTGCTGCCTGTGTGATTTTCATAATGCTGGTGAAGATACAGTGAGATGATGCTTTACACTTGCATTTGGGGGGGGGGGGGGGGGGGGGCAGTAAACATGTGCCCCCCAACCACTTCCTGTCCAGCGACGTACTGGTACATTGCTGGATTGTAAGGGTAATATCTTGATCATCGCTACAGCGAAATCCACTCCTGTACTATGCCCACAGTCTCTGATCATCTCCTGTACTATGCCCACAGCCTCTAATCATCTCCTGTACTATGCCCACAGCCTCTAATCATCTCCTGTACTATGCCCACAGCCTCTAATCATCTCCTGTACTATGCCCACAGCCTCTAATCATCTCCTGTACTATGCCCACAGCCTCTAATCATCTCCTGTACTATGCCCACAGTCTCTAATCATCTCCTGTACTATGCCCACAGCCTCTAATCATCTCCTGTACTATGCCCACAGCCTCTAATCATCTCCTGTACTATGCCCACAGCCTCTAATCATCTCCTGTACTATGCCCACAGCCTCTAATCATCTCCTGTACTATGCCCACAGCCTCTAATCATCTCCTGTACTATGCCCACAGCCTCTAATCATCTCCTGTACTATGCCCACAGCCTCTAATCATCTCCTGTACTATGCCCACAGCCTCTAATCATCTCCTGTACTATGCCCACAGCCTCTAATCATCTCCTGTACTATGCCCACAGCCTCTAATCATCTCCTGTACTATGCCCACAGCCTCTAATCATCTCCTGTACTATGCCCACAGCCTCTAATCATCTCCTGTACTATGCCCACAGCCTCTAATCATCTCCTGTACTATGCCCACAGCCTCTAATCATCTCCTGTACTATGCCCACAGTCTCTAATCATCTCCTGTACTATGCCCACAGTCTCTAATCATCTCCTGTACTATGCCCACAGTCTCTAATCATCTCCTGTACTATGCCCACAGCCTCTAATCATCTCCTGTACTATGCCCACAGCCTCTAATCATCTCCTGTACTATGCCCACAGCCTCTAATCATCTCCTGTACTATGCCCACAGCCTCTAATCATCTCCTGTACTATGCCCACAGTCTCTAATCATCTCCTGTACTATGCCCACAGTCTCTAATCATCTCCTGTACTATGCCCACAGCCTCTAATCATCTCCTGTACTATGCCCACAGTCTCTAATCATCTCCTGTACTATGCCCACAGTCTCTAATCATCTCCTGTAGTCTCTAATCATCTCCTGTACTATGCCCACAGTCTCTAATCATCTCCTGTACTACCACAGTCTCTAATCATCTCCTGTACTATGCCCACAGTCTCTAATCATCTCCTGTACTATGCCCACAGTCTCTAATCATCTCCTGTACTATGCCCACAGTCTCTAATCATCTCCTGTACCACGTCTGTAGTCTCTGATCATCTCCTGTACTATGCCCACAGTCTCTAATCATCTCCTGTACTATGCCCACAGTCTCTAATCATCTCCTGTACCACGTCTGTAGTCTCTGATCATCTCCTGTACTATGCCCACAGTCTCTAATCATCTCCTGTACCACGTCTGTAGTCTCTGATCATCTCCTGTACCACGTCTGTAGTCTCTGATCATCTCCTGTACCACGTCTGTAGTCTCTGATCATCTCCTGTACCACGTCTGTAGTCTCTGATCATCTCCTGTACCACGTCTGTAGTCTCTGATCATCTCCTGTACCACGTCTGTAGTCTCTGATCATCTCCTGTACTATGCCCACAGTCTCTAATCATCTCCTGTACTATGCCCACAGTCTCTAATCATCTCCTGTACCACGTCTGTAGTCTCTGATCATCTGTACTATGGCCGCAGTCTCTGATCATCTCCTGTACCACGTCTGCATTCTCTGATCATCTCCTGTACTATGCCCACAGTCTCTGATCATCTCCTGTACCACGTCTGCAGTCTCTGATCATCTCCTGTATTATGTCTGCAGTCTCTGATCATCTCCTGTATTATGTCTGCAGTCTCTGATCATCTCCTGTATTATGTCTGCAGTCTCTCATCATCTCCTGTATTATGTCTGCAGTCTCTCATCATCTCCTGTATTATGTCTGCAGTCTCTCATCATCTCCTGTATTATGTCTGCAGTCTCTCATCATCTCCTGTATTATGTCTGCAGTCTCTCATCATCTCCTGTATTATGTCTGCAGTCTCTCATCATCTCCTGTATTATGTCTGCAGTCTCTCATCATCTCCTGTATTATGTCTGCAGTCTCTCATCATCTCCTGTATTATGTCTGCAGTCTCTCATCATCTCCTGTATTATGTCTGCAGTCTCTCATCATCTCCTGTATTATGTCTGCAGTCTCTCATCATCTCCTGTATTATGTCTGCAGTCTCTCATCATCTCCTGTATTATGTCTGCAGTCTCTCATCATCTCCTGTATTATGTCTGCAGTCTCTCATCATCTCCTGTATTATGTCTGCAGTCTCTGATCATCTCCTGTACTATACCCACAGTCTGATCATCTCCTGTACTATGCCCACAGTCTCTGATCATCTCCTTTAGTATTTTGGGGGGCGAGCCATGCGCACTTGCACTGCAATCGTGATGCATCGCGGAATCAAAGACTTGATAATCGTAATCGCATCGAATCGTGAGACTGGTGAAGATGCGCAGCCCTAATAGCAACAGGCCTTTCTAGGTGCAAAATGAATGTATGTAATTTTAGATCCAATGTGCACAATAACTCCGCTTTAAATTCATTATTTTCCTTATAAATCTACAAACAATCCCCCATAATGACACCATAAAAGACGATTGTTTAAAATCTTTGCAAATGTATATAAAAATAAAAAATGTAGACAACCATCCCAGGCGCCTCCCGCGTACACAACCATCCCAGGCGCCTCCCGCGTACACAACCATCCCAGGCGCCTCCCGCGTACACAACCATCCCAGGCGCCTCCCGCGTACACAACCATCCCAGGCGCCTCCCGCGTACACAACCATCCCAGGCGCCTCCCGCGTACACAACCATCCCAGGCGCCTCCCGCGTACACAACCATCCCAGGCGCCTCCCGCGTACACAACCATCCCAGGCGCCTCCCGCGTACACAACCATCCCAGGCGCCTCCCGCGTACACAACCATCCCAGGCGCCTCCCGCGTACACAACCATCCCAGGCGCCTCCCGCGTACACAACCATCCCAGGCGCCTCCCGCGTACACAACCATCCCAGGCGCCTCCCGCGTACACAACCATCCCAGGCGCCTCCCGCGTACACAACCATCCCAGGCGCCTCCCGCGTACACAACCATCCCAGGCGCCTCCCGCGTACATAAAGTAGCACTTCCTTTACTCAATACTTTGGTGAAGTTTTTTTGGCACCAATTACAGCCTCCAGTCGCTCCAAGTATGATGCTACAAGCTCAGCACACCTATTTTTGGGCAGTTTCTCCCATTCTTCTTTGCAGGACCTCTCAAGCTCCATCAGGTTGGATGGGTCGTTATCTTGGCTGTGTGATTAGGGTCGTTGTCTTGTTGGAAGATCAACCTTCACCCCAGTCTGAGGTCCAGAGCGCTCTGGAGCAGGTTTTTTATCAAGGATGTCTCTGTACATTGCTGCAATTATCTTTCCCTCCATCCTGACTAGTCTCCCAGTTCCTACCGCTGAAAAACATCCCCAGAGCATGATGCTGCCACCACCATGCTTCACAGTATGGATGATATTGGCCAGGGGAGGATCGGTGCCTGGTTTCCTCAAGACATGACACTTGCCATTCAGGCCAAAGAGTTCAAACTTTGTTTCATCAGACAAGAGAATTTTGTTTCTCATGGTCTGAGAGTCCTTTAGTTGTCTTTTGGCAAACTCCAGACGGGCTGTCATGTGCCTTTTACTGAGGAGTGGCTTCTGTCTGGCCCCTCCCCCATACAGGCCCGATTGGTGGAGTGCTGCAGAGATGGATGTTCTTCTGGAAGGTTCTCCTCTCTCCACAGAGAAACACTGGAGCTCTGTCAGAGTGACCATCGGGTTCTTGGTCACCCCCCCTAAGGCCCTTCTCCCCTGATCGCTCAGTTTGGCTGGGGGGGGGCCTGCTCTGGGAGGCCATTGTGCTTAGTTTTGAGTGTCATGGCAAAGGCCGTGATACTTATGTACATGGGATTTTTTATTTTATTTTTGAATAATGTTGCAAAGATTTAAAACAAACTTTTTTCACGTTGTCATTATGGAGGATTGTTTGTAGAATTGTGAAGAAAATATTTAATTTAATATATTTTGGAATAAGGCTGTAACATAACACACAGTGCTGTGGATACTTTCCGGATGCACTGTATTTTTCTTTTAGCAGAGACACTAGAGAATAAAATGGTGGTCGCTGCAATATTGTATATCTTTCAAACGCAATTTGTTTTGGAAAAAAATAAATGTTTTTTAATTTTGATGCGAACATATATAACCCGATTTTTCACGAAATATAAAAGATGAAGTTACGCCGAGTAGATACTCAACATGTCACGCTTTAAAATTGCGCACACTCAAACTTTGTTACTTAAAAATCTCCAACATTATTACAGGTTACCAGTTTAGAGTTACAGAGGAGGTCTAGTGCTAGAATTGTTGCTGGCGCTCCAACGCACGCGACGATACCTCACATGTGTGGTTTGAACAACGTTTACATAAGTGGGCGGGACTTACGTGTGCGTTCGCTTCTGAGTGCGAGCTACCGGGGACAGGGGAGTTTTTTTATTTTTTTATTATTATTTTACACTTTTCTTTGATCACTTTTATTCTTATTACAAGAAATGTAAACATCCCTTGTAATAGGAATAGTGTGTGACAGGTCCTCTTTATGGAGAGGTACAGGGGCAATAAGACCTCACATCTCTCCTCCAGGCTGGAAAGCATCAGATCATGAAAAAAAATTCACCGATCTCATGCTTACTAGCCGCTGCACCGTCATACTCCGCTCCCCCTCACAGACTGCTGCGGAGGCAAACTGCGCATGCGCGATGCGTTCCAATGCATTTATGACAGTGCACACCAGCGAAACCTCGTTCGGCATCCAGGCTCTTTCCTTAACATCCCCGTGGATTGGAGGATGTTAAAAAAAAAAAGCCAGGAGGCCGAGCGAGCTTCGCTCGGACGTGAGGACGACTGGCCACTTACCTCTAAGTCCACGTCGCCAAGAATGACGGCGTCGCTGGTGTGTACAGTCGTAAATCCATTGGAACGCATCACAATTGCGTTTGGAACGCATCGCGCATGCGCAGTTGGCTGCTGCGTCACTTCCGTAGCATTGTGTGATGGGGAGCCAAATATGACGCGTCACCGCTTTGTTTACTTCCGGGTACCCGGACGTGACGTCATCACATTGCACCCGGGCCTCCGACGGTCATAGAGATGCTTCCTATCCGGCGCTGGGCGATTCTTTTTCCGGGCCTCAATGGCAAGGGAGAGCCCGGAGAAGCACCGGATGGAAGGAGGGGGTGAGCAAATGAAAGGGGTGGGACAGGGCCAGGGCGACTGAGGAGGAAAGGGCTAGATGTTGGATGTCCTCCAGCTAGAAAATGAGTCAGGCTCTATCTATCTTGCTGCAGCTTCTAATGCACATGGTGAGAAGCTCACAGTGTGCAGGGAAATCAGAGGAAGCCGTTTGAGTCCAGGAGAGGAGCCGCTACAACTGTGCCAGACTGAAGGGGAGGCGGACAGAAGCGAATGAAGCCTTGGAAAGAAGGATCTGTTATGACTTGAATCTTATCACAGATGTTCATGTCTGTAAAAGGAACCTTCACCCAGTCCATAAAGACCTCAGACTGTCCCTCTCTGTTCTCTATACCGCTGCTCTCGTCTCCAATTATCAATGCTTGCAATGATCCAAGGCAAGGGGGGTCTCAAGCTGGTGGCCCTCCAGCTGTTGCAGAACTACAAGTCCCATGAGGCATTGCAAGGCTGACCTTTACAAGCACGACTCCCTAAGGCAGAGGCATGATGGGACTTGTAGTTCCACACAGTTTGAGACCCCCTGCTCCTAGGCACTCCAATGTAAAGTTCCTTTACTTACCACTCCTGCAGCTCAGGGGAGGGTATGAGACCGGCAGTCTCCGCCCCTTGCGTCTTCCCTTGCCACCAGTTGGAGTCGTCTTTGTTTATGATTTGCAGCACGTCTCCGGTGCGGAATCGCAGCCCGGCCTCCCGGCAAGGATTCAGCGCGTCCGACAGAGGGTCGTAATCAAACAGCGCTCTCACAAACATCTGAAGAAATATACAAGAGAAAAAATGAAAGGACGAAGAATTCACAACGGCTTCATTTCATTTACAACCTGATGACCTTGCAGGAAACCGCGGAATCAACCATTATAAAAAGAGCGGTTTTACCGGCCACAAGGGATTTGTATTTCTGCCCATCCAGTCCTAAGAATTACACAGCACCGCCAGGAACGTGAGCTCACCCTATCCTGCAGATAATACAATTAGGTCACCTCCCTGCCCCCCAGGTTCGGAGTGGACAACGAAGGAGGGGGGGGGGGGGGGGGACTGGCGAGCATCTCAGACAGGATTGGCGGCAGTGATGTTCCGCCGCCAGGTTTGCTGGGCGCATATTTATTATAGCAACAAGTAAATATTGCATTTTTTTTCAAAAAATTGTCGCTCTATTTTTGTTTATCGCACAAAAAAATAAAACCTGCAGAGGTGATCAAATACCACCAAAAGAAAGCTCTATTTGTGGGAAAAAAGGACGCCAATTTTGTTTGGGAGCCACGTCGCACAACTGCGCAATTGTCGGTTAAAACGACGCAGTGCCGATTTGCAAAAAGGGGCCTGGTCCTTCAGCTGCATTTTGGTCCGGGTCTTAAATGGTTAATACTAGGGTTGTCCCGATATCGGTACCGATACCGAGTATTTGCAGGAGTTGTACTTGTACTCCCGCAAATACCCCCGATACCCAAATAGAATACTTGACCTGAACCCGCCCCCCCTCAACCGCCGTAATGAAAGCCGCCGCATGGTTAAAGTGTGCGGGAACATCACAGCTTTCAATTGAATAGCTGTAGTGTTCCCGCCGCGTATAGGGATTGGACAGATCACGATCACCCATCCAATCCCGAGCAAGGGGGAGTGTCTGTCTATACGCGGCCGGGAAAACAGCTATTCAAATGAAAGCTGTGATGTTCCCCGGGCAGCAGCGGCTGCTAGGTATGGGGGACATGGCTGGGGGGGACACGGCGGCATTAGTGTGGGGGGGACACGGCGGCATTAGTGTGGGGGGGACACGGCGGCATTAGTGTGGGGGGGACACGGCGGCATTAGTGTGGGGGGGACACGGCGGCATTAGTGTGGGGGGGACACGGCGGCATTAGTGTGGGGGGGACACGGCGGCATTAGTGTGGGGGGGACACGGCGGCATTAGTGTGGGGGGGACACGGCGGCATTAGTGTGGGGGGGACACGGCGGCATTAGTGTGGGGGGGACACGGCGGCATTAGTGTGGGGGGGACACGGCGGCATTAGTGTGGGGGGGACACGGCGGCATTAGTGTGGGGGGACACGGCGGCATTAGTGTGGGGGGACACGGCGGCATTAGTGTGGGGGGACACGGCGGCATTAGTGTGGGGGGACATGGCGGCATTAGTGTGGGGGGACATGGCGGCATTAGTGTGGGGGGGACATGGCGGCATTAGTGTGGGGGGGACATGGCGGCATTAGTGTGGGGGGACACGGCGGCATTAGTGTGGGGGGACACGGCGGCATTAGTGTGGGGGGACACATTTAAAAAAAGTATCGGTATCGGCGACTACTTGAAAAAAAGTATCGGTATCGGCGACTACTTGAAAAAAAGTATCGGTACTTGTACTCGGTCCTAAAAAAGTGGTATCGGGACAACCCTAGTTAATACTTAAATTTGGGCGCTAAATGATTTATATGAAGAGGAATCTTAATAGCAGGCGATTGCCGACACTCCCAGATTCTTATCTATTCACAGGAAGCAAATTGAACCATAATAATAATCTCAGCAATGTACCGCTAGAGACTGACTGAGGATCAACAATAAAGGCATTACCTGTAGGGGCGGCTTGCGGTTACTCTGCGTGGGCGACACCTTCAGCATCACCGTTCCTTTACTTTCTTTCTATAGAAGGAAAAGAGAGAAGACGTTACAATGCTGCCAGCTTCATTATTACTCCTACCCACCCATACAGATCAAAACTGTAAATGTTTGCACTCAATAAAAAAATGTTTTTTCTGCTAAAGGATCTCCAAAGCACAGTGGGTTAGCCAAAGACAGCACTATAGATACACTATATTACCAAAAGTATTGGGACGCATGCCTTTACAAGCACAGGAACTTTAAAGAGAAAATAAACCCCGATTGGTTTTACGTCCTCTTTTTTCCCTCCCTGCAAAGTAAAAGCACAATGGGCCAGTATCGCATACTAGCCCATTATGTTGCACTTACCTGCCAATGAAGCCCACAATGTCCCCCCCCCGCATCTATCATCACCCCTCTTTCTTCCAGTGCCGTGGACTCCGGCTCTGATTTTTTTTTTCCCAGCCAGAAGTCCATTCACCCCCCCCCCCTCCGGGTTGTGGTTGAGTTCCTGCGCCTTTTCTCTGAGCAAAAAAGCCCCGTTTATAAAGTCTTACAGCTACAAACTAGACCTTTGAGGACAACTACAATGCTGATGCGGCCGGCGATGAAATGAAGTTGGACATTCCTGCGAGTCTACACCTTTAGAACTTCCACACTCTGCAGGGGATCAAACCATTTTTTCCTCCACTGCAAGTGCAGGGTTGGGACAAGGGGTGGGCAGGAGGAGAAGTTGCCCTGGTTGCAGTGAAGCGAAGGGTAAAAAAAATAAAAAATAAAAAGGACGCAGAGTGGTACCACCCCATTCTACGGCATGCATTAAAAGTGGGGGAGGGGCAATTCTGGATCTTTACCTTGGGCGCTGGACAACCCACTCCCAGTACTGCCTAAGTGGACAAAAAAAGATGTATAACCTCTGCTCAGTGTCACATTTGTCATTCTGTAACTGGCAAGACCACCCCAGCTATAGGATTGCTATATCTGGGTTCCCCTGGGGTATTGGCAGCGCAGGACCCGGTTTCTCTTAGATCAGCATCATGCGTTGCCATGGTGCAGACAGGGCGGCCGCCAGCACTATAACAACCGATGACGCTCTAGGGCCAGAATGCACGGCGTTGTTTATTACTACGGTAATGGCTGCTCCAGGGCAGGTGGTAAGCCGGGCTTCATCTGCGCCGACCTCTGGCTGTCCGTGTTACTCGGCTGAACTCAGAAAGGCTCGGGAACGGCATTTTTTCCTAGTGTTTCCGAATATTTTTATCGGCTCCGGCGCCCCCGCACCTCTGGCCAAATGTGGTACTGCAGAGGCTTGAATCCTGCTTGTTTTGTGAGACAAATGCTCACAAACCGAGTCACGATAAAAAAAAAAAAAATAAAAAAAAAAAATGCTCGTATTGCGAAACGCCCGTTAACTGTTACCCGCAATCCGAGGTTTCACTGAACTTTCAAAGGTGCTGGGACAGGGGGAAAAAAAGGCGAAAAGTGCCGCTACCATAGGAATCCTCGCCCCATTCCACGCCGCTGCATCCTCACTAGCTACATGAGTAAGCCCATCAGCAACACGGTGGAGATAAAACGAGCGAGTGGTGACCCCTTTCACACTGGGGGGGGGGGTTTCAGGCGCAAACCGACCTGAAACAGCGGCTGCCGTTTCTCTAGTGTGAAAGCCCTGAGGGCTTTTACGCTGGAGTGGTGCGCTAGCAGGACCGCTACAAAAGTCCTGCTAGCCGCATCTTTGGAGCGGTGCGTTTACCGCTCCTCCCCATTGAAAGCATTGAAAGCAATCGGAAACCGCGGCTATACCACTGGCAATGCCCCTCTGTAGAGGCGCATTGCGGGCGGTATTAACCCTTTTTCAGCCGCTAGCGCAGCTTAAAAAAAATAAATAAAAAAGTGCTTTACCGCCACCGCACCTCCCGCCTCAGGTTAGAGATTACTAGAGAACTACAAAACACCATTCTCCCCCTCTTCCCACGTCAAATCAATTCTTTAAACATTTATTTCCTCACCAATACACTCTGCAGGTGATCTACACTTTGGCTTTGGACGCTCTTTCCATTGATCTCCAGGATTTCATCCCCCACATGAAGTGAACCTGGCATGAAAAAAATTAAATAAAAATTAAATCTACAAAATATACCTAAAAGAATAAAAGGATATTGAGCAATAAATGCCAAAGCTTCATTATTATTTCTGCTTATTAAAGCTTTATTTAACCAATCACCTACCGGGCACTTTCACCCCCTTCCTGCCCAGGCCAATGAATTGCGTGATCAAACACTTTATTTTTTAACCACTTCACTACGGCCGTACGACTATATGCGGCCGCAGGGTGGTTCTAAATCTCCGGGCTGCCGTGTTTTCACGGCAGCCCCTTTCTTTGTTCCCAGCGCGCGCTCCAGGGAACTTGTGTACTGGCCGTGTCCCTTGGACACAGCCAATCACAGATCGCCAAATCAGAGTGGCCGTTTGCGATGCGATCTGTGCAGCGAATGAGAGATGATCTCATATGTAAACATATGAGATCATTTCTCATTGCCGGCTCTCACAATGACAGCGTCCTGTCAGGGAGAGAGGAGACCGATCTGTGTTCCTAGTACATAAGGACACAGATCGGTCACCCCCCCTCCCCCCACAGTTAGAACACAATGCAGGATACACATTAACCCCTTCCTCACCCCCTAGTGTTAAGCCCTTCCCTGCCAGTCACATTTATGCAGTAATTAGTGCATATTTATAGCACTGATTGCAGTATAAATGTGAATGGTGCCAAAAATGTGTCAAAAGTGTCCGATGTGTCCGCCATGATGTCGCAGCCGCAATAAAAATCGCAGATCGCCATTACTAGTAAAAAAAAAAAAAAAAAATAATTCTGTCCCTTATTTTGTAGGCGCTATAACTTTTGCGCAAACCAGTCGCTTATTGTGATTTTTTTTTCCTTTTACCAAAAATATGTAGAAGAATACGTATCGCCCTAAACTGATTTTTTTTTGTTTTAAATTGGGCTATTTTTTATAGCAACAAGTAAAAAATATTGTATTTTTTTTCAAAATTGTCGTCCTTTTTTGTTTATAGCGCAAAAAATAAAAACCGCAGAGGTGACCAAATACCACCAAAAGAAAGCTCTATTTGTGGGGAAAAAAGGACGCCAATTTTGTTTGGGAGCCACGTCGCACGACCGCGCAATTGTCTGTTAAAGCGACGCAGTGCCGCAAGCTGAAATTTCACCTGGTCAGGAAGGGGGTTTACATGCCCAGTAAGGAAGTGGTTAAACACAGAGCTTGTTTATTTGTGGTATTTGATCACCTCTGTTTTTCTTCTTCTGCATATATATATATATATATATATATATATATATATATATATATATATATATATATATATATATATATATATATATATATATATATATATATATATATAATATTTATTTTAGACTATATAGTAGACTACATGTGTGTAATAAAAAGATTTTTTTTAAATATGCACAAAAAATAAACACACACACACATAATATATATATTAGGGCTGTTACTGATCAAAATTTGTGTTTGATTAATCGTTTATTTGTTTTAATCGATTAATTATAACGCACATACAGATCCAACTACTTTTAGCTGATCTCCCTGCAGGCCGATTCCCAACCACTGGAAAAATGGATAGCAGGATACAAAAAACACACAAAAGGCAGCGCTCGATGGGAATAGCATTAAAAAAACTTTTATAGTCTTCAAGTAGGTAACCAAATAAATATTGTACTGGAGATGAAATCTATGTAGCTACATAAACTGTAAAAATGGTGCGAGTAATACTAATACCAAACCGTACCAAAAGCAGTCATAAAAACATGTAGCTAAGTATGATACTGGTATAAAAATGTGTACAATGATACCACTGCTGAATCCAGATGAGGAGGCGTTAACATCAGTCCGTCGGCATGTAGATGTCCCGTGAAGGGAACTATCACAACTCCCAGTGGATGGTTGTAGAATCCCAGGTTGATAGAAGGAAGTGATAGAGGGAAGTGTAACAGCCCTTGTGTGTGGCAGATAGTAAGGTCCCGCCGGCATGCAGATATGAAGGCACAGCAAAGGAGCCCTTCAGATGGACACGGCAAGCCCCGCTGGTGTCTGACACATCACCGGATCTCCGATTAAACTCCCTGAAGCCGGCGGAGAGGCGAGTACCAATCAAAAGAATTTTAATCGATCAAAAAGATTAAAGATTAATCGATTAATTAAAAGTTAATTTGCACAGCATCAATCAATCTATATATATATATATATATATATATATATATATATATATATATATATATATATATATATATATATATATATATATATATATATATATATACACACACACACACACACACACACACATACACACACACACTATAATGTATGGGCCAGATTCACAAAGACTTAAGACAGGCGTATCAGTAGATACACCGTCCTAAATCCTAATGTGAGCCCGCACAAATTTAAGCGAATGCTCATTATGAGATACGCTTAAATGTTGCCAAGATACGAGTGGCGTAAAGCACTTACACCGTCGTATCTTAGATGCATCTTTACACTGGCCGCTAGGTGGCTTTCCCGTTGTAAAATATGCAAATGAGCCTAAACTGAGAAAAAAAAAAAAAAGTTTTTTTTTTCTTAAATGGGATATTTATCACAGCAAAAAGTAAAAAATTGTGTTTTTTTTTTCAAAATTGTCGCTCTATTTTTGTTTATAGCGCAAAAAAATAAAAACCGCAGAGGTAATCAAATACCACCAAAAGAAAGCTCTATTTGTGGGGAAAAAAGGGCGTCAATTTTGTTTGGGAGCCACGTTGCGCAATTTTAATTTAAAGCGACGCAGTGCTGAAATTTTGCCTGGGCAGGAAGGGGGTATATGTGCCCAGTAAGCAAGTGGTTAATAATGATAGGGTGTAGGACAAGGCCATCACAAGATTTCGGCATATGCGTACGACCTTTTATTTTCCCTCACCAACCCTGTGGTGTCACTGCCGAACCTGGTCAAGGAATTTAAACAATATGGGGTGATGTCCAATCTAAAAATTAACTTTGACAAATCAACAGCCATGGGAGTGAACCTGACCCAGAAGGCCCTGGCCTCTTTGATGTCTCAGTTTAAGTTCAAATGGTCGGATAGCCATCTCAATTACTTGGGGACATGTATCCCAAACGACTTGTCACGCACATTTGAACTTAACTTCCCTCCGATGCTGACTAAAGCCAGAAAACTGCTCGAGGAGTGGAACAAAGGACTCCACTCCTGGTTTGGGAGATGCAATCTCCAAGATGTGCATCCTCCCGAAATTTCTATTTCTGTTTCAGGCTCTACCGATAGGGCTACCGGCTTCATACTATAAACAAGTACAGTCCCTTTTCACCAAATTTGTGTGGGCTCACAGGAAACGGCGGTTGCGCATGCGGTACCTGACCCTCCCAAAACAATGTGGAGGTCTGGCCCTGCCAGACGTTCAACATTATTATCAAGCAGTGCATCTAGGGAGGATCATTGACTGGAACAGGCACGGCCACCTCAAACTGTGGACACAGATAGAACAAAACCAGGCCCAAGTCCCATTGGGGAGGGCAGTGTGGTGCCACAACCAACTCCCGTTAGATATGAAAAAACATCCCACCATAGGCGCAACGCTGCGAGTAGGCTCGGTGGTAGCGGACGCGGCCACCCTGACGTCTAAAACGTCTCCACTTTTCCCTATCCTCGGCAACCCGGCGTTTCCACCGGGATTGCGCCCATCAGACTACAGCGAACTTGCAGCGATGGGTAAAGATTGCACCCTGCACTTTGTGATCGGGGGCCGATGGGCTTCAATCGACAGCCTAACGAGTGCTACGGGGGGCTTCCAACTGCCGTTCTGGAAGGCAATTAGGCTGCACCACTTCATACACTCACTACCAGACCCCAGACAATTCACCCGGGACGTGACGACGTATGAAGACTACCGTAGGGAAGACGGGGTGCTTACTCAGGTGTTATCAAAGACATACTCCCTGCTGAATACCCCGCCGACACAACCAGACCTGGGGTTCTTGAGCGCATGGGGAAAGGACTTGGGACAGACTTTTACAGCCACCCAGACGCAGAACATTCTTCAATTCTCCCTAAAATCGTCCATCTGCACAAGAATCCAAGAAACCAATTACAAGATTCTAACCAGGTGGTACTACACACCCCAACTCCTACATAAAATTTTCCCTACCACCCCTGACACATGTTGGCGCTGCCTGATAGATAAGGGAACTTTACTCCATGTCTTTTGGTCGTGCCCGCTGCTGCTTCCCTTCTGGACGGCAGTGGAGGTGACCATACAAAAATTCACAGAACACGCAATCCCAAAAGACCCAGCTTTCTTCCTGCTTCACGCTTCCACGGTTCCGACACGATCTTACAAAAAATCCATTGTGAGGCATTTGTTGAATGCTGCCAAATCCTGCATACCGGCTACCTGGAAACAAACCACGCCCCCATCCGTTGGGCTGTGGTTGCGTAAAGTAGAGGAAATTAAGAACCTGGAAGATCTTGTGCTTACGGCCCAGAACATGCAGGAAAAACACTCTAATGCTTGGATGCTGTGGAACTTATACATATTCTCAGATGAGGGACAATCCCTGTTGAACTCTTAGATCCATCGCCCCCGTGCCGAATATACCCCCCCCCTCTCCTCCCCACTCTCCTTTCTCTCCCCCTCCCCATGTCTTTACCCTCTCAATTAATCATTTTATTTTCCTATCTTATTAAATCTACTTGGTTTGGTTCCAGCCTCTACTTTGTTTCTCTCCATACATACTCCTGGTTCCTTCTTTCTCTTAATACTTCCTTTACTCAGTTTTATATTTATCTGTGACTCCCTCGATTACGATCTCGTTTTCTTTCTCCTTGTTTCTTTTCTCTGTTTTTTGCTTTACTAAGGGCGTAGAGCCCGAACGGGCATCAGAGGTACAACCATTCGGTTACGAAATGACCTCACCTAGTCCAGAGAGGGTTTCCACCAGCTGATATAGCAGGGGCTGGGTTGTTGGAGCGGAACTGTCCAGGGTTGACCTGTGGGCGGTGCCCAGGCACTACACAGGTATAGGGCGACAGTCTACCTGCTGCTTCAGATAGTGGGAATGTGAATCTCTATGCAGAACATACGTGTATATGACGGGGGCTGGTGAGGACACGGTTGTTATGTCATGTTGTTATGTTACTTTCTGTATTCTTTGTTGAAAAACACAAAAATAAATATTTGAAAAAAAAAATAATAATAGGGTGGACAACTCATTCAACCTCAATAGAGTCTTCCCTCGGAAGGGTGGACAATGGCTGCGCTGCTTTCAATCCATCCGCTCTGTAGTGCCCAGGGATAGATGAGAACAATACTAACAAATAAGAATGCAGCAAAGAGAAGCACAAGAATTCACAAGATTTGTCAGGATCAACAGGTTTTTTTAAATATATAGATAAACTTCCAACTGTATAATTAACAGATCAAAAGAGAAGGAAGAAGATAAGCTTGTTTTTAAAAGGTGAAGATACACGCTACATTGTTTCAATGTAAATTGATACCCAACATGTCACGCTTCAAAATTGCGCCTCCTTGTGGAATAGCGACAAAATTTTACCCTTAAAAATCTCCATAGACGACGTTTAAAAATGTCTACAGGTTACCAGTTTTGAGTTAGAGGAGGTCTAGGTCTACAATTAGTGCTCTCGCTCTAACGATCGCGGCGATACCTCACATGTGTGCGTTTGCTTCTGCGTGCTTAATTATTTTTTACACATTTAAAAACGTTATTTCAGTCACTTTTATTCTTATTACAAGGAATGTAAACATCCCTTTTAATAGAAAAAAAAAGCATGACAGGTCCTCTTTAATGTGAGATCTGGGGGACATCTCATATTTACACTTAAATGCAATGACCCCCCCCCTTTAAGATTATTGGGCGGAAGCAGCGTTGGACGTTGCTTCCATCATCCAATGGTATGGAGCCGAGCGGGGGGCCATCTTTCCCTCACCCGTGTCCATGTCTCAGAGGGAAAAAGGACCCGATCGTTTCTGCTGCTACCGATGGCTCCAGTAAGTGGCAGAGACCACCGGAGAGCAGCAGGAGGAGGCCGTCTCCCACCGACGATAAAAGATCTCACAGCGAATCCGCCGCAGAGACCACTTATCTGAAAGAGGACCACCTGCTGTTTAAAAAGATACCGAGTTATGGCAGCCACCTGCACTCATAATTCCAGTATTTAAAGAGGGGGTTCACCCTTAAAACCACTTTCTCCCATCCCATCCAGCATACTGGCGTCAGCGCCAGTATGCTGTCTTTTTTTTTTTTTTTTATCGGTGTACTTGCCTCTTAATAGATAATTAAATTTTCGTCCTACCGCGGGGTATGGTGCCGCTATATCGCGTCACGCCTTCCGAAAACAGCCGACTAGCACTCGGCTGTTCTCGGCGCCTGCGCACAGACCCAGGAGCTGACTGCGCAGGCGCCGTATACAGCCGAGTCCTATTTCGGCTTTTTCGGAGGGCGTGACGCAGCTATATACGGCGCCTGCACAGTCAGCTCCTAGGTCTGTGCTCAGGCGCCGTATAGCGGCGAGAACAGCCGAGTGCTAGTCGGCTGTTTTCGGAAGGCGTGACGCTATATAGCGGCGCCATACCCCGCGGTAGGACAAAAATTAAATTATTAAGAGGCAAGTACACCGATAAAAAAAAAAAAAAAAAAAGACAGCATACTGGCGCCGACGCCAGTATGCTGGATGGGAGAAAGTGGTTTTAAGGGTGAACCCCGTCTTTAACGTCAAACAGCCGAAGTACAATGACAGCGGGCAAGTGGTTAAAGACAAAACCCCCCCCGGAGTCAACAGCCCGTATGATGGTGCTTGATGTGGTTTGGGAATAATAAATAGGACAGCAATAAACTGGTCAGACAAGTAGGAATGCCTGAAGAGATTCCCTCATATTCCTTACTCAATGCAAACCGCACTCCTCCAAACCAGCGTATAGGTAAGCACTCAGCGACCGTCCCGGCCAACGATTCACATCTGGGACCTGCCCATGAGCTGTATCCAATCACAGACACAGTTTAGACGGGCCGACTCCCGGAACAGGGGCAGTTTGGGGGAAGGTACAACAGAGTTGGCAGTGAGCTTTGACTACCGACCGTCCGCCATATAGTAACATTACAGTGGGTAGGATCCCCTCTCGTATGAAGCCGACCCAGTGTTGCCTCTATGGGAGCATGTAGCGCGGCAAACACTTTTGCACTCTGTTCCTAAGAAAAAAGCGCAACCCGGATCTCAGGAAAAAGCCAATGACGCGACTCTTTACCTATGTGATCAGCTGTGATTGGACACAGCCAGTCATATGTAAACACGGAAGAGTGAGGTGAAAGAGCCGATTAGTGGCATCTCCTTGCAGGGAAGGCCTGTACAGGTAATCAAGGCACTGATAATCAGCGACAGCCAACCAGTGCCTCCCCGCCAGCGACCGCCAACCAGTGCCTCCCCGCCAGCGACCGCCAACCAGTGCCTCCCCGCCAGCGACCGCCAACCAGTGCCTCCCCGCCAGCGACCGCCAACCAGTGCCTCCCCGCCAGCGACAGCCAACCAGTGCCTCCCCGCCAGCGACAGCCAACCAGTGCCTTCCCCGCCAGCGACAGCCAACCAGTGCCTTCCCCGCCAGCGACAGCCAACCAGTGCCTTCCCCGCCAGCGACAGCCAACCAGTGCCTTCCCCGCCAGCGACAGCCAACCAGTGCCTCCTCGCCAGCGACAGCCAACCAGTGCCTCCTCGCCAGCGACAGCCAACCAGTGCCTCCTCGCCAGCGACAGCCAACCAGTGCCTCCTCGCCAGCGACAGCCAACCAGTGCCTCCTCGCCAGCGACAGCCAACCAGTGCCTCCTCGCCAGCGACAGCCAACCAGTGCCTCCTCGCCAGCGACAGCCAACCAGTGCCTCCTCGCCAGCGACAGCCAACCAGTGCCTCCTCGCCAGCGACAGCCAACCAGTGCCTCCTCGCCAGCGACAGCCAACCAGTGCCTCCTCGCCAGCGACAGCCAACCAGTGCCTCCCCGCCAGCGACAGCCAACCAGTGCCTCCTCGCCAGCGACAGCCAACCAGTGCCTCCCCGCCAGCGACAGCCAACCAGTGCCGCTTTATCAATGCCCATTAGTGAGGGAGAAAAAGGGCTTATATACAAAAATTTACTGACAGCCAAGAATTTTTTCCTTTATTATTCTGTCTTTTTTCTTTGCAAAAAATAAAAACCCCCAGTGGTGATTAAATACCACCAAAAGAAAGCTCTATTTGTGTGAAAAAAAATTAAAACATAATAAAAAATGTCATGAGTGCAGTGTTACATGACCGCGTAATTGTCGTTCAAAGGGTGACAGCGCTAAAAGCTAAAAACTGGCCTGGGCAGAAAGGGGGTAAAAGTGCCGGTATTGAAGCAGTTAAAGAGAATGTCACTTTGCCCTGAACTGTAAAGCATGCAAACAGGAAACAACTGAAATTAACTCACCTTGTCGATGAATAAGGCCGCCATGCAGAATCCGCGCAACAACGCATTTCTGCTGCGAATTCAACTTGAGAGTGATGCCCTGAAAATAAATTACCAAAGATTAAAAAACACACTAATCTACCAAAGGGCTTTTTTTTTTTTTTATAAAATGTTGGTTAGCAAATTTAGTAAAAATCATCAACTAAAAGGACAGGTCTCTATAAAGACACAAGTGCTCAGGAGACTTCCAGGTACAAATGATGGAGAGTCACCAAAATAAAGCTGGCCAAACATTCTACAATTTCCTTCAACTATGTGGCGTCATGACGCCCGGTGACGTCAGTTATGACGAAACTAGTAGGGTGGAGCCTATGCTTTGTCTCACCACGCTAGTTTGCATGCAATTGACAATTGCCCCCCCACTGCCAGGCTCAGTCCACCCTGGATACGGGTCTACTGGCGAGGCAAGTATTTTGGACGGTGGTGGAGAACTTTAATTGCGAAACTCTGACAAAGGCACTTATGTGGATGAAGTGAGAATGGGAAGTCTCAGTACTTCAGCATCAAGCTGGTTCACAATTTATGGGACTTTTATCATTTTATGTGTATGGTTTAATATTTGTATTATAAGTGAGCTTTTTCAGGAAGTGGCCGGCTTCCGAAGTGACCGGCTTTTTCAGGAAGTGGCCGGCTTCCGTCGGGTCGGATGGGCTGCCATACACACGGGCTGAATAACGGGCAGTGTTTATTGAAATGGCCGATGTCACCTTGGAATTCGGCTCATGTGTACTAGACAGGGTGGATAAAAGTCAATGATTTTATTTTTATTCTTTAAATAAAAAAAAAATGGATTTTTTTAAATTTAAATATTTATTTTTATCAAATTTATTTAAATAAAATGCTTTTGGAGGAAAAAAAAATTTAAAAAAATCGAAATAGTTTCCCATTTAAGATACATTAATAATTTAGTTTATTCAGCATGAAATGGAGCTTAGTTGTGTAGCACGAGGCTGTATATTCTGCAATATTTACATTTTTGGTAAACTCATTCAATGAATCCAAGCTCTGCGAGCTGAGATAACACACGCACTGCATTGATGCATTCACACAATTTCACAGTAACCATAAGATAAATCAATGTTCAGGAATATTCCTTTATCCCATTATTTTGCAAATATATGTACACTACAAACACTATGATTAAAATTGTTCTGATATCACTGTTTTACTAACCTGACAGCTTATTATTTTAAATAGGAAACATTCATCTTGTTGGTAAATATTAAACAAACTACCGGAAAGAATAAGTCCTTATATTTAAAGAGCATCTGTCATTTCAGGGGAAGAGCCAACAGCGGCTATGGGGGGGTATTTGAGCCAACAGCAGCTATGGGGGGGAGGGGGGGAGTTGAGCCAACAGCGGCTATGGGGGGGGGGGGGAGGAGGAGGGAGCCAACAGCGGCTATGGGGGGGGGGGAGGAGGAGGGAGCCAACAGCGGCTATGGGGGGGGGGGGGAGGGGGGAGCCAACAGCGGCTATGGGGGGGGGGGGGAGGAGGGGGGAGCCAACAGCGGCTATGGGGGGGGGGGGGAGGAGGGGGGAGCCAACAGCGGCTATGGGGGGGGGGGGGGGGGGGGGGGAGGAGGGAGCCAACAGCGGCTATGGGGGGGGGGGGGAGGAGGGAGCCAACAGCGGCTATGGGGGGGGGGGGGAGGAGGGAGCCAACAGCGGCTATGGGGGGGGGGAGGAGGAGGGAGCCAACAGCGGCTATGGGGGGGGGGGGGAGGAGGGAGCCAACAGCGGCTATGGGGGGGGGGGGGGAGGGGAGGGAGCCAACAGCGGCTATGGGGGGGGGGGGAGGAGGGAGGGAGCCAACAGCGGCTATGGGGGGGGGGGGGAGGAGGGAGGGAGCCAACAGCGGCTATGGGGGGGGGGGGGGGGAGGAGGGAGGGAGCCAACAGCGGCTATGGGGGGGGGGGGAGGAGGGAGGGAGCCAACAGCGGCTATGGGGGGGGGGGAGCCAACAGCGGCTATGGGGGGGGGAGCCAACAGCGGCTATGGGGGGGGGGGGGAGCCAACAGCGGCTATGGGGGGGGGGGGGGGGGAGGGAGCCAACAGCGGCTATGGGAGCTAACAGCGGCTATGGGGGGAGGAGGGAGCCAACAGCGGCTATGGGGGGGGGGGGGGGGTAGTTGAGCCAACAGCGGCTATGGGATGGGGGGGTAGTTGAGCCAACAGCGGCTATGGGATGGGGGGGGGGAGGAGGGAGCCATCAGCGGCTATGGGGGGGGGGGGGAGGAGGGAGCCATCAGCGGCTATGGGGGGGGGGGGGGGAGGGAGCCAACAGCGGCTATGGGGGGGGGGGAGGAGGGAGCCAACAGCGGCTATGGGGGGGGGGGGGGAGGAGGGAGCCAACAGCGGCTATGGGGGGGGGGGAGGAGGGAGCCAACAGCGGCTATGGGGGGGGGGGAGGAGGGAGCCAACAGCGGCTATGGGGGGGGGGGGGGGAGGAGGGAGCCAACAGCGGCTATGGGGGGGGGGGGGGGGAGGGAGCCAACAGCGGCTATGGGGGGGGGGAGGAGGGAGCCAACAGCGGCTATGGGGTGGGGGGGAGGAGGGAGCCAACAGCGGCTATGGGGTGGGGGGGAGGAGGGAGCCAACAGCGGCTATGGGGTGGGGGGGGGAGGAGGGAGCCAACAGCGGCTATGGGGGGGGGGGGGGAGGAGAGAGAGCCAACAGTGGCTATGGGGGGGGGGGGAGGGAGCCAACAGCGGCTATGGGGGGGGGGAGGGAGCCAACAGCGGCTATGGGGGGGAGGAGGGAGCCAACAGCGGCTATGGGGTGGGGGGGAGGAGGGAGCCAACAGCGGCTATGGGGTGGGGGGGGGGGGGAGGAGGGAGCCAACAGCGGCTATGGGGGGGGGGGGAGGAGAGAGCCAACAGTGGCTATGGGGGGGGGAGGGAGCCAACAGCGGCTATGGGGGGGGGGGGAGGAGGAGGGAGCCAACAGCGGCTATGGGGGGGGGGAGGAGGGAGCCAACAGCGGCTATGGGGGGGGGGAGGAGGGAGCCAACAGCGGCTATGGGGGGGGGAGGAGGAGGGAGCCAACAGCGGCTATGGGGGGGGGGAGGAGGGAGCCAACAGCGGCTATGGGGGGGGGGGGGAGGAGGGAGCCAACAGCGGCTATGGGGGGGGGGGGGGAGGAGGGAGCCAACAGCGGCTATGGGGGGGGGGGGGGGAGGAGAGAGCCAACAGTGGCTATGGGGGGGGGAGGGAGCCAACAGCGGCTATGGGGGGGGGGAGGGAGCCAACAGCGGCTATGGGGGGGGGGGAGGGAGCCAACAGCGGCTATGGGGGGGGGGGAGGGAGCCAACAGCGGCTATGGGGGGGGGGGGAGGAGGAGGGAGCCAACAGCGGCTATGGGGGGGGGAGGAGGGAGCCAACAGCGGCTATGGGGGGGGGGAGGAGGGAGCCAACAGCGGCTATGGGGGGGGGGGGAGGAGGGAGCCAACAGCAGCTATGGGAGCCAACAGCGGCTATGGGGGGAGGAGGGAGCCAACAGCGGCTATGGGGGGGGGGGTAGTTGAGCCTACAGCGGCTATGGGGGGGGGGGGGGTTGAGCCAACAGCGGCTATGGGGGGGGGGGGGGGGAGGGAGCCATCAGCGGCTTGGGGGGGGGGGGGAGGGAGCCAACAGCGGCTATGGGGGGGGAGGGGGAGGGAGCCAACAGCAGCTATGGGAGCCAACAGCGGCTATGGGGGGGGGGGGGTAGTTGAGCCAACAGCGGCTATGGGAGGGGGGGGGTAGTTGAGCCAACAGCGGCTATGGGAGGGGCCCTGTTTGTACCTCACCAAAGTCTCGACCTCAACCCTACCGAACACCTTTGGAGCTGGTTTAGGGTTCTAGGGTCAAGTGCCACTAAAAGGTGTTTTCCAAATAGACCTCACCAGGCTGCATGGCTTGGGCACTGACTGTCCAGTATTGGGGTACTGGGTGCTACACGCCACCAGGAGGTGCTTCCTAAAAATGGTCCTTCCCGGGCTGCATGCACCTCCTATAAAGCAAACATTCTTGGTAGGACAATCGGCTTCCATCCACACGTGTCTGCATGGCGGCGGTGAGGACTTTGGCACGTAAGATGCTTTGGGGAAGGACCCGTGTGAAGGGTTCAGGGTTCTTAGGAAGGAGCACAGGGCACTGACTGAACATAAAGTATAAGAAGGAGAATGCTGACGAGGTGAAAGATAAGACTGCTGAGCAGCACTATCTGGGCCGCAGACCAACTAATCCGCAACGTCAGCACTTTACTTTCTGTTATTGCACAACGCCGGGCCGTCCATGCGCCAAATCCTCACGTCACCCCAGGAAGAGCAGAAATGTCACAACTACTATGAGGAGACAAACCGCCCGGCGTCCCCCTTCTCCGGGCCGCAAATAGCAAAGATCACATGATGGGCTTTACTAGCGTTCCTCTCACCACTAAATCTCTGCCTCTCTGTAACACGGAGGAACGCTCAGTACAACTTCCCGGTCTCAGGGAACTTCTGCATTACAACCCACAGTACATGAGCATGGTGACCGGCCGGAGAAACATCCGACCCTGGGTGGTGGCCAGAGAGGGGGAAGCCCTCCTTACACTGGTGGCCAGCAGTGGCGGCTGGTGCTCAAAATTTTGGGGAGCGCAAACAAAAAAACAAAACAATCAATTGCAGCCTCACTGTGCCCTGCCAAACGCAACCACTGTGCCCATCAATTGTCACCACTGTGCCCATCAATTGTCACCACTGTGCCCATCAATTGTCACCACTGTGGCCAAGCGCAGCCTCACTGTGCCCTGCCAAACGCAACCACTGTGCCCATCAATTGTCACCACTGTGCCCATCAACTGTCACCACTGTGGCCAAGCGCAGCCTCACTGTGCCCTGCCAAACGCAACCACTGTGCCCATCAATTGTCACCACTGTGCCCATCAATTGTCACCACTGTGGCCAAGCGCAGCCTCACTGCGCCCTGCCAAACGCAGCCACTGTGCCCATCAATTGTCACCACTGTGACCAAGCGCAGCCTCACTGCGCCCTGCCATCAAACGCAGCCTCACTGCGCCCTGCCAAACGCAGCCACTGTGGCCATCAAACGTCACCACTGTGCCCATCAATTACCGCCAGATTCCCCCCTCAAAAACCGCCAGATTGCTGCCCCCGTCCCTCCAGCACTTACCTTTCTCAGGTCAGGCATCCTCCCTCAATGTCGCTTCAGCCAATCAGGTTACCGGTAACCAGACCCAGTGAACCCGATTGGCTGAGACGAGTGTCAGTGTTAACCAGCGAACGCACACCCCCTGCGCCCTCTGGTCAACTATTTGGAAGCCGATTACAGCCAACAGGCTCTAATCGGGAAGCCCATCAGAGCCACTGACACTGATAGACACTTCCACACAGACAACCAGCTGCCGTTATTCAAACGGCCATCTGAATAGTGGGCGGCAGCGGTGATAATACATAGAGATTCATGGAATACACAAATCCCTATGTATTGTACACTGAGTCACAGCGCAAGGGAGAGAGGGAGCGGCACTCCTGTCCTTACATTGGTGATCAGTGGGAAGAATGTCCCACATTGGTGATATGGATGTCCCTTACATTGGTGATCAGTGGGAAGTGTCTTACATTGGTGATCAGTGGGAAGAATGTCCCTTACATTGGTGATCAGTGGGAAGAATGTCCCTTACATTGGTGATCAGTGGGAAGAATGCCCCTTACATTGGTGATCAGTGGGAAGAATGTCCCTTACATTGGTGATCAGTGGGAAGAATGTCCCTTACATTGGTGATCAGTGAGAAGAATGTCCCTTACATTGGTGATCAGTGAGAAGAATGCTCCTTACATTGGTGATCAGTGAGAAGAATGCTCCTTACATTGGTGATCAGTGAGAAGAATGCTCCTTACATTGGTGATCAGTGAGAAGAATGTCCCTTACATTGGTGATCAGTGAGAAGAATGTCCCTTACATTGGTGATCAGTGAGAAGAATGTCCCTTACATTGGTGATCAGTGGGAAGAATGTCCCTTACATTGGTGATCAGTGGGAAGAATGTCCCTTACATTGGTGATCAGTGAGAAGAATGTCCCTTACATTGGTGATCAGTGAGAAGAATGTTCCTTACATTGGTGATTGGTGATCAGTGGGAAGAATGTCCCTTACATTGGTGATCAGTGGGAAGAATGTTCCTTACATTGGTGATCAGTGGGAAGAATGTTCCTTACATTGGTGATCAGTGGGAAGAATGTCCCTTACATTGGTGATCAGTGGGAAGAATGTCCCTTACATTGGTGATCAGTGGGAAGAATGTCCCTTACATTGGTGATCAGTGGGAAGAATGTCCCTTACATTGGTGATCAGTGGGAAGAATGTCCCTTACATTGGTGATCAGTGGGAAGAATGTCCCTTACATTGGTGATCAGTGGGAAGAATGTCCCTTACATTGGTGATCAGTGGGAAGAATGTCCCTTACATTGGTGATCAGTGGGAAGAATGTCCCTTACATTGGTGATCAGTGGGAAGAATGTCCCTTACATTACATCCTCCATGGTGCACCTCCACATGCCTCCGTGGTGCCCCCTCCACCCCTCTTTGGTGCCCCCCCTCCACCCCTCACATCCCTCTGTGGTCCCCCTCCACCCTTCACACCCCTCACATCCCTCCATGGGGCCCCCTCCACCCTTCAGAGCCCCTCACATCCCTCCATGGGGCCCCCTCCACCCTTCAGAGCCCCTCACATACCTCCATGGGGCCCCCTCCACCCTTCAGAGCCCCTCACATCCCTCCATGGGGCCCCCTCCACCCTTCAGAGCCCCTCACATCCCTCCATGGGGCCCCCGCACATCCCTCCGTGGTGCCCCCCCACCCTTCAGACCCCTCACATCCCTCCGTGGTGCCCCCTCACATCCCTCCGTGGTGCCCCCCCACCCTTCAGGCCCCCTCACATCCTCCGTGGTGCCCCCTCCACCCTTCAGAGCCCCTCACATCCCTCCATGGGGCCCCCTCCACCCTTCAGAGCCCCTCACATCCCTCCATGGGGCCCCCGCACATCCCTCCGTGGTGCCCCCCCACCCTTCAGACCCCTCACATCCCTCCGTGGTGCCCCCTCACATCCCTCCGTGGTGCCCCCCCACCCTTCAGGCCCCCTCACATCCTCCGTGGTGCCCCCTCCACCCTTCAGAGCCCCTCACATCCCTCCATGGGGCCCCCTCACATCCCTCCATGGGGCCCTCTCCACCCTTCAGGCCCCCTCACATCCCTCCATGGTACCCCCTCCACCCTTCAGGCCCCCTCACATCCTCCGTGGTACCCCCTCCACCCTTCAGGCCCCCTCACATCCTCCGTGGTACCCCTCCACCCTTCAGGCCCCCTCACATCCTCCGTGGTGCCCCCTCCACCCTTCAGAGCCCCTCACATCCCTCCATGGGGCCCCCTCACATCCTCTGTGGTGCCCCCTCACATCCTCCGTGGTGCCCCCTCCACCCTTCAGAGCCCCTCACATCCTCCGTGGTGCCCCCTTCACCCTTCAGAGCCCCTCACATCCCTCCATGGGGCCCCCTCCACCCTTCAGAGCCCCTCACATCCCTCCATGGGGCCCCCTCACATCCTCTGTGGTGCCCCCTCACATCCTCCGTGGTGCCCCCTCCACCCTTCAGAGCCCCTCACATCCTCCGTGGTGTCCCCTCCACCCTTCAGAGCCCCTCACATCCCTCCATGGGGCCCCCTCACATCCTCTGTGGTGGCCCCCTCACATCCTCCGTGGTGCCCCCTCCACCCTTCAGAGCCCCTCACATCCCTCCATGGGGCCCCCTCACATCCCTCCATGGGGCCCCCTCACATCCCTCCATGGGGCCCCCTCACATCCCTCCATGGGGCCCCCTCCACCCTTCAGGCCCCCTCACATCCCTCCATGGTGCCCCCCGGTCACTCACCATGGGCTCCTCGGTGCTCCTCTGGAACTGGACCAGCCGGGCCTTCCTCCTCTCCTCCGGACATCCATTGGTGGGGAGACATTCCTCGGAGAGAGCCCCGGAGGGTGACAGAGGCTGGGGAGAGGAAGACATGGAGGAGGAGGTCAGATATACAATGAGAGGAGGCTATACACCCGGTACACCCCTCACCCACACACCTTCACCCGGTACACCCCTCCCCCCCCGGAGACCTTCACCCTCTCCCTGACTCAGGGGACAAAGGCCGCCCTCCCCTCCCCCTCTCACCGGAGGCTTGCTCTGCAGTAACGTCTCCAGGTAGAGATCGGACAGCGCGCGCTCAAACTTCACCGTCATGTCTGTCCTCCGATCTCCCGACACACACAATGAGCTGAGTCAGGGGAACCTCCTCCCCGCCCCCCACACAGGGGCGGACCCACCGGGCGGCTATCACCTCCTCACAGGCCGGTCACTGCGGACAGGAGAGACAACACTGGACGGGCTGAGGGGGGCGTGCTCCCGAGTCACATGACCGCCGCTGATAGAGGTCACGTGATCCGGAGAAGACCCGCTACGCACGGCTGTCCGTGTCACGTGACCGAGCTACGAAGGGGGGAGGGGGGCGGGGCTAAGGGCTGTCATGGCTCTGAGGGGACACTTGTTTACAATCTGTCAGAAAAATAAAAGGAGTCCATAGAGATCTGTGATCAATATATAATAAAGGTCTCCATAGAGATCTGTGATCAATATATAATAAAGGTCTCCATAGAGATCTGTTATCAATATATAATAAAGGTCTCCATAGATCTGTGATCAATATATAATAAAGGTCTCCATAGATCTGTGATCAATATATAATAAAGGTCTCCATAGATCTGTGATCAATATATAATAAAGGTCTCCATAGAGATCTGTGATCAATATATAATAAAGGTCTCCATAGAGATCTGTGATCAATATATAATAAAGGTCTCCATAGATCTGTGATCAATATATAATAAAGGTCTCCATAGATCTGTGATCAATATATAATAAAGGTCTCCATAGATCTGTGATCAATATATAATAAAGGTCTCCATAGCGATCGGTGATCAATATATAATAAAGGTCTCCATAGAGATCTGTGATCAATATATGAGGGGTTCTCACCATCCTTCTGCTTAGTTCCCAGGTCTGGACACCCGCTGTGCCCATAAGGAGTTCCCACCATCCCTGTGCCAAGTTCCCGGGTCTGCACACCCGCTGTGCCCATTATGAGGGGTTTCCACCATCTCTGTGATCAGTTCCCGGGTCTGGACACCCTCTGTGCCCATTATGAGGGGTTTCCACCATCCCTGTGCCGAGTTCCCGGGTCTGGACACCCGCTGTGCCCATGAGGGGTTCCCACCATCCCTGTGCTCAGTTCCTGGGTCTGGACAACCGCTGTGCCCATAAGGAGTTCCCACCATCCCTGTGCCGAGTTCCCGGGTCTGGACACCCACTGTGCCCATTATGAGGAGTTCCCATCATCCCTGTGCTGAGTTCCCGGGTCTGGACACCCTCTGTGCCCATTATGAGGGGTTTCCACCATCCCTGTGCTCAGTTCCCGGGTCTGGACACCCGCTGTGCCCATGAGGGGTTCCCACCATCCCTGTGCTCAGTTCCCGGGTGTGGACACCCGCTGTGCCCATGAGGGGTTCCCACCATCCCTGTGCTCAGTTCCCGGGTCTGGACCCCCACTGTGCCCATTATGAGGGGTTTCCACCATCCCTGTGCTCAGTTCCCGGGTCTGGACCCCCACTGTGCCCATTATGAGGGGTTTCCACCATCCCTGTGCTCAGTTCCCGGGTCTGGACACCCGCTGTGCCCATGAGGGGTTCCCACCATCCCTGTGCTCAGTTCCCGGGTCTGGACACCCGCTGTGCCCATGAGGGGTTCCCACCATCCCTGTGCTCAGTTCCCGGGTCTGGACCCCCACTGTGCCCATTATGAGGGGTTTCCACCATCCCTGTGCTCAGTTCCCGGGTCTGGACACCCGCTGTGCCCATGAGGGGTTCCCACCATCCCTGTGCTCAGTTCCCGGGTCTGGACACCCGCTGTGCCCATGAGGGGTTCCCACCATCCCTGTGCTCAGTTCCCGGGTCTGGACACCCGCTGTGCCCATGAGGGGTTCCCACCATCCCTGTGCTCAGTTCCCGGGTCTGGACCCCCACTGTGCCCATTATGAGGAGTTCCCACCATACCTGTGCTCAGTTCCTAGGTCTTGACACCCACTGTGCCCATGAGAGGTTCCCACCATGCCTGTGCTTAGTTCCCGGGTCTGGACACCCGCTTTGCCCATTATGAGGGGTTTCTCATAAGTTTGAAGTCCACTGTTGGCGAAACCCACCACATCTTCCCCTCCCATATCGCAGCCACAAGTGAATCAATAATACCGCCGCCGGTGCTTGCTGGTCTGGCCGAGATTTGGAGGGGAGGCGCCGATCAGGCCTTGCGTTTCCTCCAGTGCCAGGAGGGAACCAGAAGTGACACTGCGGCTCCGCGGAAGACACCGCCCACATCCTATGGGCCACGCCAATCAAACCTCACAGGCAGAATTATTCTAGAGTGGGTAAGTGTTCGGATCACAAAGTGTTTGAGTCCCCGAGGACTCCGCAAAGAAAGCCAATGAAGCGTGTCAGCTGTGTGTCCGGACCCCCAGTACACAGCTAAAGGGACACTTTTTATTGTGTGTACGTTTTTTTTGTGGCCCCTGCACCCCTTATGGACGGGCGCCACAGCCTCCCACTGACACCAATAAGGGGACACTATTCCTCCCAATGACACCAATAATGGGACACTATTCCTCCCACTGATACCAATGACGGGACACTAATCCTCCCACTGATACCAATGATGGGACACTATTCTTCCCACTGATACCAATCATGGGACACTATTCCTCCCACTGACACCAATCATGGGACACTATTCCTCCCACTGATACCAATGATGGGACACTATTCCTCCCACTGACACCAATGATGGGACACTACTCCTCCCACTGACACCAATGATGGGACACTATTCCTCCCACTGATACCAATCATGGGACACTATTCCTCCCACTGATACCAATCATGGGACACTATTCCTCCCACTGATACCAATCATGGGACACTATTCCTCCCACTGACACCAATGATGGGACACTATTCCTCCCACTGACACCAATGATGGGACACTATTCCTCCCACTGACACCAATGATGGGACACTATTCCTCCCACTGATACCAATCATGGGACACTATTTCTCTCACTGACACCAATGATGGGACACTATTCCTCTCACTGACACCAATGATGGGACACTATTCCTCCCACTGATACCAATGATGGGACACTATTCCTCCCACTGACACCAATGATGGGACACTATTCCTCTCACTGACACCAATGATGGGACACTATTCCTCTCACTGACACCAATGATGGGACACTATTCCTCCCACTGATACCAATGATGGGACACTATTCCTCCCACTGATACCAATGATGGGACACTATTCCTCCCACTGATACCAATGATGGGACACTATTCCTCCCACTGATACCAATGATGGGACACTATTCCTCCCACTGATACCAATGATGGGACACTATTCCTCCCACTGACACCAATGATGGGACACTATTCCTCCCACTGATACCAATGATGGGACACTATTCCTCCCACTGATACCAATCATGGGACACTATTCCTCCCACTGATACCAATGATGGGACACTATTCCTTCCACTGATACCAATGATGGGACACTATTCCTCCCACTGATACCAATGATGGGACACTATTCCTCCCACTGATACCAATCATGGGACACTATTCCTCCCACTGATACCAATCATGGGACACTATTTCTCTCACTGACACCAATGATGGGACACTATTCCTCTCACTGACACCAATGATGGGACACTATTCCTCCCACTGATACCAATGATGGGACACTATTCCTCCCACTGACACCAATGATGGGACACTATTCCTCTCACTGACACCAATGATGGGACACTATTCCTCTCACTGACACCAATGATGGGACACTATTCCTCCCACTGATACCAATCATGGGACACTATTCCTCCCACTGACACCAATCATGGGACACTATTCCTCCCACTGATACCAATGATGGGACACTATTCCTCCCACTGACACCAATGATGGGACACTATTCCTCTCACTGACACCAATGATGGGACACTATTCCTCCCACTGATACCAATCATGGGACACTATTCCTCCCACTGATACCAATCATGGGACACTATTCCTCCCACTGATACCAATCATGGGACACTATTCCTCTCACTGACACCAATCATGGGACACTATTCTTCCCACTGACACCAATGATGGGAAACGATTCCTCCCACCGACAACATCCTGATGAGACCAAGATAAACTTATTTGGTGTCAGATGGTGTCAGGCGTTTGTGGCGGCAACCAGGTGAGGACAAAGACAAGTGTGACTTGTCTACAGTCAGGCATAATGGTGGGAGTGTCATGGTCTGGGGCTGCCGGCACTGGGGAGATCATTGAGGGAACCATGAATGCCAACATGTACTGTGACATACTGAAGCAGAGCATGATCCCCTCCCTTCAGAGACTGGACCGCAGGGTAGTATTCCAACATGATAACGACCCCAAACACACCTCCAAGACCACCACTGTCTTGCTAAAGAAGCAGAGGGTAAAGGTGATGGACTGGCCAAGCGTCTCCAGACCTAAACCCTATTGATCATCTGTGGGGCTCCTCAAACGGAAGGGGGAGGAGCGCAAGGTCTCCCAACATCCACCAGCTCTGTGATGTCGTCATGGAGGAGGGGAAGAGGACTCCAGTGGTAACCTGTGACGCTCTGGTGACCCCCATGCCCAAGTGGGTTAAGGCAGTGCTGGAAAATAATGGCGCCCACACAAAATATTGACACTTTGGGCCCCAATTTGGACATTTTCCCTTAGGGGTGTCCTCACTTTTGATTCCAGCGGTTTAGACATTAATGGCTGTGTGTTGAGTTATTTTGAGGGGGACAGCAAATGTACACTGTTATACAAGCTGTACACTCACTACACAACATTGGAGATACAAAGTGTCATCTCTTCAGTGTTGTCACATGAAAAGAAACTATAAAATATTTACAAAAATGGGAGGGGTGTACTTACTTTTGTGAGATACTATGCATGTATATATATATTTTTCTTTACACTGGCCAAAAAATCTCAAGTGGCTTCCTGCCAGGTAAGTATTCTGGCCAATGTAGAAGGACATGTTTTCCAAAAAAAAAAAAAAAAAAAAATCGAATTTCCTGCTGAAGTGGCAAGTTCCCCGTCCAGGTCATGTGACCACAGCACACAGCTGTAGGAAGTGGGGGGTTCCAATACAATCAGCAGAATAATGGAACCCACAATGAAGTTTTCTGATTAACTTGCAATCTATACAAATGACTGAGAGGGGGGGGGGGGATGGGTTGGGGCTTTTGTTTTCACTGCAAACCAGAAGTTACACAAAGAGCTCATTTACATTAGTGTTGCCCCATGAAGAGCGATCCATGGTGGATCCCTTTACAAAAAAAAAAAAAAAAAAGTGGTGAGGAGGCTCCTCGGCCTCCTTTAACCCCTGCAGCACCGCCCCGGGGACTTGAAAGGCACTCGGCAACAAACGACACAAATGCCATCTGTCTTACCTTTGCATCTCAAGGTGGAGGAGGGGCAGTAAAAAAAAAAAAATACAGCTCAACCCCCTCCTCTATTATCAAGTGTAAACACCAGCTGGGTACGCACTAGTAGATTTTCATTTGAATTTTTTTTTTAAGAACATTCGATCTTCTAATTGTTGGTGGGGGCAGGGCCGGACTTACCATTGGGCTTGACTGGGCTCAAGCCCATGGGCCCCGGGCAATTGGGGGCCCCCGGATGGCAACCCTCAAAAAAAAAAATAAAAAAAATAGGGGGCCCCGGACAGCAACCCCCACTTTTTTTATTTATTTTAAAAAATAATATATGTTTTTATATATATTATAATTATTATTAAAGGGCCCAGAGGTTTCCAGGGCCCCTGTATGGCAACCCCCCTTTTTTTTATTTTTTATAAATCTTCATTTTTTTTATATTTCTTTATTTTTATTAAAAGGCCCAGAGGTTTCTTTTTATTAAAGGGCCCAGAGATCCCCAGGGCCCGAGATGGCTACCCCCCTTTTTTTAAAATCTATCTATCTACACACACACACACACACACACACACACACACACGGCTCAAAATTTCAAGCCCTGAGCTACTAGCCAGGCCTCAAGAGTTACTCGCCACCAGTTGCCCCACCTAATTCATACACTGCCCTGCGCCTAATTGCGCCCATAAACACGCCCTCATAGGTTATCTCATGGAATGACACAATTAAATATTACCAACTTTAACAAAGAGGGACAGGGCACCGGGGGCAGCGGCCAGAGGGACAGGGCACCGGGGGCAGCGGCCAGAGGGACAGGGCACCGGGGGCAGCGGCCAGAGGGACAGGGCACCGGGGGCAGCGGCCAGAGGGACAGGGCACCGGGGGCAGCGGCCAGAGGGACAGGGCACCGGGGGCAGCGGCCAGAGGGACAGGGCACCGGGGGCAGCGGCCAGAGGGACAGGGCACCGGGGGCAGCGGCCAGAGGGACAGGGCACCGGGGCAGCGGCCAGAGGGACAGGGCACCGGGGGCAGCGGCCAGAGGGACAGGGCACGGGGGGCAGCGGCCAGAGGGACAGGGCACAGAGGGACGGGGGCAGCGGCCAGAGGGACGGGGGGGGGCAGCGGCCAGAGGGACGGGGGGCAGCGGCCAGAGGGACGGGGGGCAGCGGCCAGAGGGACGGGGTGCAGCGGCCAGAGGGACGGGGGGCAGCGGCCAGAGGGACGGGGGGCAGCGGCCAGAGGGACGGGGGGCAGCGGCCAGAGGGACGGGGGGCAGCGGCCAGAGGGACGGGGGGCAGACCAGGGCACCGGGGGCAGACCAGGGCACCGGGGGCAGACCAGGGCACCGGGGGCAGACCAGGGCACCGGGGGCAGACCAGGGCACCGGGGGCAGACCAGGGCACCGGGGGCAGACCAGGGCACCGGGGGCAGACCAGGGCACCGGGGGCAGACCAGGGCACCGGGGGCAGACCAGGGCACCGGGGGCAGACCAGGGCACCGGGGGCAGACCAGGGCACCGGGGGCAGACCAGAGGGACAGGGCACCAGAACAGGGTCTCTTCCCCATTCTTTTGCCGTCTCCTCTGCAACTCCCATCCATCCTCTCTCTCTCTCTCTACTATTCATCTCATCATCATGAGCTTGTGTGTGCGGCTCCATGCTTGCATGTCTCCACTTCCCCCTTTTATTCAGGCTGGCAGTGAGGAGAGGAGCAGCAGCACAGCAGGAGGGAGTACAATCCAGCGCCGAGATCCACACAGCACAGCCATTGACACAGCACACATTGAGACCAGTCTGTTTGCAGTGCTCAGACTGAACTGTTGGACACTTACATAAAGCACAAGGAGAACAAAACTGCACTGGGAGGCTGCCGCTCATGTCAGGGCAACTTTCACCATCGCAGGACACCGGCGGATATCGAGTCCAACAGGTACGGTCATGGAGCGCGCGACCACATGGCCGGAAAATTAAGGGGGTGTGTGAGATATATAGCAATTAACGATTATTTTCATAATCGATTAGTTGGCCGATTATTTGGAAAATAGCCTTAAAAAAAAAAAATGCGTTTAAAAAAAAATTTGGGTCAATTTGTTGGGCAGATTATAAACACAAATTGCTGCAAAAACACATTACATGCTTTTCTGCAGCTTCTCCATTGAAGTATATTGAACCAAAAAAAAAAAAATATCACTGTTTTGCGTAAAGTCCTCGCCCTTTCCAAACACACAGCAGGTGAAAAAAAATAAAAATCATGGCTGTGAGTGTGTCCCATAGCAAACCGTGTAAATGAACTGTAGTGCGTTTCTGCAAAAAGCACCAAAACACAGGTGTGACCCCGGCCTGAGATGTTTAGTAACATAATGGGGGTTGAAAAACAAAGTACAAAAAGAGCAAATAATCGCTACTGTAAGGGGTTCGTTTTTTTACTGTGTGAAAGTAATATTTACCTCGGCTGCACCACAGCAACGGTGAGGCTGCACTGATAATCAAGGCACTGATCAGCGTACGTCCCTTTAACACAAGCCGGTTATTGGCTCTCTTCTTATGCTGTCAACATGAGCAAAGGAATGCCGATTACTGGCTCGTGCTTACATCGTCATCAGCTATGATTGGCTCTTTACCCCGGTTCTGTGATCAGCTGTGCCCTCAGGACACGGTGATCACAGAGCACGCCGCAAGAATCGCCACAGGAGGACATATGACGCCCTCCTGGCAATGTGCGACTGCGCTGTAGCTGTCATTCGGCTATAGCGTGGTCGTGAGCTGGTAAAAAATTCAGACACCTTTAACAAGCATAAATATTTTATTCTGAAGCATAAAACGCAAGTGTTTTTATAATAGTACAGTCTACTTTTCGCATCAAAAAAGTTCAATTTTATCCCAACTAAGATGAAGGACCAAATGCATGTATAAACATAGAGGGACAAAATTGGAAGTCGTTTAAAAGGTCAGTCGTCATTTTCGTGTTTAAATCCAATACAAAGAATTCACATAACCATAGAGAGAAGAAAAAAGGTCAGAACCGATCCAAAAGCAGGACTACCCTAAAAAAAAAAAAATAGGATGATGTGGATGATGGTCCGGTCAAAGTAGGTAATCTGAACACAAAGTAACACCACAATCTCCGAACAGAAGACATTTTGGGTGTAAGCCGAGTGTTTACTTGCAGCGCAGAGACTCTCAGGTGTGATGCGGAAGTCGCCTGTCCTCGGTGATTAAAGGTCAGGGACTCGCTAGTCTCTTAAAAAGTAAAAACACGCCCGATGACCCGTGTAATCAGGTACAGCCCCATCTGTCTTCAGGGGAGGGGGCCGGTGAAGCTAAACTCTAAGCAAACAAAGGCAGGAGCAGTTTTACCCGCCAAAGGATTTGTATTTTCGTCCATCCAGGTCTAGGATTAGCAGCCAGGTACAGAACACCTGTTGCAGTTATAGATAGCAGAAGGAAAACAGTGGCGTCTTCTCTCCACCCCAAGCCGGCTGGCTGGACAGGGAAAGAGCAGCAGATCATAATCATACCTCTGCGTCTATCAGCATGACTGGATCCCGATCCTGCACTCCCCCTCCGCTAGGGACTGCAAGAGGCTGACTCCAAGCCAAATGCTTACACCCGGGTGCATTTTTAGTAAAGAATACCTAGCTGCAGGAATGTGTCAAATCTGCCAGGAGTTCGGCTTTAAAGTACTGACCACATGTATGCACATGAAGCGTCAAACTGCTTTCATACTGGTCAGGTCACTAGCATGCCGCTGGCTTCCCTGCACATGAAGCGTCAAACCGCTTTCATACTGGTCAGGTCACTAGCATGCCGCTGGCTTCCCTGCACATGAAGCGTCAAACCGCTTTTGCATACATGGAAGCCAGGAGAAGGAGGGGGACCAGAAGACAGACTAGGGCTGAACAGAAGTACAAAGGGCGCTAGGAGTCGTGTGTGCTGCAGCTCACTGGCGTTCTTAAAAACCAAGAAAATTATACTGTAAATGGGGTGCTGAGGTGGGCGTCTCCACAACGAGAATGTCCTGGAATTAGTGACCTTGGCGTAAAACCTCAACGCATGAGCAGGCTGTGCTTAGGACCATCCACGCGTTCCAGCTTCTCAAAGTGTTTCCTTGCATTTCGTATGTTTATTAAAGTTGCAGCTGAAGCTGTAAAAAAAAAAAAAAAAAAAAAAAAAAGTAAATAGCTGCGAGAATAAATAAAAAAAAAAAAAAAAAAAACACACACACACACACACACACACACACACACCATACACATACAGAGTGTGTGAAATAGAGATATATATATATATATATATATATATATATATATATATATATATATATATATATATATATATATATATATATATATATATATTTTACACACACACGGATTGTTGCACGAAAAACATACAAAAAATTTATCAAAAGCGTTCCATTGTAGAGAGGAATTTATACGTTGTGAAAATACTTCCAATTGTGACATGTTCCAGTCTGAGGAAGGGCGCTAGCAACATAGCCTGAAACTATACCAATGCTTTTGATATTTTTTTTTGCAGCAATCCTTTCAAATTTTTTTTCTAAACATGACCGTACATTTATCAGCGTACACCACACACCTTCATTTTAAACGGATCACTAAAGAAATTTTTATATATTTTTTAAACAACAAACATGTTATACTTGCCTCCACTGTGCAGCTCGTTTTTGCTGAGTGGCCCTGAACCTCCTCTCCTGGGGTCCCTCGGCGGCTGTCTCGGCTCCCCCTCGCAAGGACTCAACACCTTAATGCGAGCTCGCATGGTGTTGAGTGCTTGCGGGCGCACTCCCGTGATACAGCTGGCGGCCATAGCCGTTCACTGTATTACTCGTCCCCGCCCCCCGGAGTGCCGCATCATTGAATGCGATTGACAGCAGTGTGAGCCAATGGTTGCGCTGCTTTCAATCAACCAATGGATGAGACGGGAAGATGGCCAAGAAGCCTGCTCGTTCACGGCATGGGACTTTCGAGGGGTCAGGTAAGTAATCGTGGGGAGGCGCTAATACTCGGATGTTTTTTCTCCTTAATGCTTAACCTTGTTGGAGGTACTGAACCCCCACCAGTTTCATATGCTCATTCACCAAACCCTCCTCAATTTAATAAAAATATGAT
The DNA here is from genome assembly GCA_029574335.1 of Rana kukunoris. Lineage (NCBI taxonomy): Eukaryota > Metazoa > Chordata > Amphibia > Anura > Ranidae > Rana > Rana kukunoris. The sequence goes on along the minus strand of CM056057.1, from coordinate 10,995,229 downwards.
TTTTTTAAATTCAAAACATTAGGTATGAGCACTGTACTCAATATCTTTTTTTTATTATTTTTTTGTATGTGGTCCACCTTTAAAATCCTTTCTAGATTTGGTATACAAGTTATATATCATATATAAAGTTATATATCATTTACTTACCTAATAAGCCACTACTGTTCAGAATCAGCCAGAATGTTTATCCGTCTCTAGTCTACATGCCCTACTAGTCGTCTTGGACCTCCGGCGCTCAGGCCGCTCTCCCCCAGTCCCAGACACACTGCCAGTGGCCGGGCAAGCAACATGACTCGTCTGAGTCTCACCTGCTCTTCCGAATCCTGTCTGTCAACAATATGCGCCTCCTCTGCCTGCGGTGCCACGGTCGGTGAAGTGATCCAGACCGCAGAGGAGATGAGGGCGGCATTAGAGTGACAGCAAGGCAGAGGCTGGAAACTCCAAGCGCAAGCACCCCGCCGTGATCACAGACAGGCCAGGCCACATGACCTATTCACCCAATCACAGCACGCCGGCTCGCCATTGTCGAGACTGAACATGGCGGCCGGTCCGGTGCACAGACAGTGACACTGTAAATACAAATTAATAGAGTGACAGTCCACACTAGCGCCCCCCTAACTGTTGCGCCCGGTGCACCCACCACACGCTACGCCAGTGTGTATAGGTGTGTGTCTTGACCTCCGCCGAACCCGCAAAACTGACTCACCGAACCCCAGGTTAAGAACCACTGCATTAGATGAAAAAACATTTACCTTGCAAATCCTTTAAGAGGGAAGTTTCAGGAAAAAATTTTTTTTTTTTTTTTTTTTTTTTTTATAAAAACACTTTGAAGCAAAATGGTCAGTGCCCATCTCCCATCAATGCAGCCTGATCAATGAAGTTTTTTCAGCCTCAATATCAAAGCAACCTGAACGGTGCAGTAAATCACCAAGTCGTCATCTCCCGTTTACTCAACACACACACACCAGCTTCTGTGATAGAAAGTACACTGGTTCATTGGCAGCGGCGGAGGCGGGACTGTGTGTGACGTTAGAGCTGAGTGAGAGAGTAAACCGCAAATAGCGGCCCTCCGAGGTACACCATTGGCGTACTTTGCCCCCTATTTTCAGAAAAAAAAAAAAAAAAAAAATGTGATACGCAGATAAATACGAATATTTTATTCGAGCGATATAATTTTTTTTTTTTTTACACACATTTATAGAGAGATTATATATAGCGCTAATAAAATATTCGTATTTGCGTATAACACGCGCCTTTTTTTTTGGGGTGCATGTTATACGCAGATAAATAGTAATATTTCGATCTCTCTCTCTCACTCCACACACAGATATATCACATACATCAGCCTTGCAATAATTCAACAGGATGCACCCCCTTCCCCATGACACAACTGTGGTTTATTACAAAAAAAATTTAATTAAACCACAAACTTACGAATTGAGGGGTCGGACATTACAACCATGACATAGGTGTTGGATGTGAAGATATCTATGAAAGCAGCAAAGTTGGAATTCCGGACTTCCATGCTCTGGAAGGAGGCTGCCAGTTTACTGTAAACAATAAGAAATACGTGACAGAAAAAAAAAAAAGTGCAACAAACTTTACTGTCAAAGTTCAGTGGTGGGAGGGTGGCAGGCTTTACGTTTGCAGCAAGGGCCTCCAACAACATGTGGCCATAGAAATGAATAAAAACTCCAGCTAAGACTCAGTTCACACCTACATGTAATTCTGTAAAAAAAAACACCACTCACTGCTGTCCTCTGCCCTTGTGCAGGGTGACTGGCCTGGCTCCGCCCCCTCCTGTACTTTTCTGCAGGCAGTCTGTAGAGGGTGGAACCTGCTGGCCCCTCCCACAACCCAGCTATCCTTGTGCAGGGTGACTGGTCTTGTCTGCCTTCTTCAGTAGTTTTCTGCAGGCAGCCTGTAGTGGGTGGAGCCTGATGGCCCCCTCCCACAACTCTGCTTTCCCCTTGTGCAGGGTGGCCAGCCTTGTGTCTGCCCCCTCCTGTAGTTTTCTGTAGGGTGTCTGTGGTGGGTGGGGCCACAGCTATGCGCAGAACAGCGAGGATGTCACCGCAGGAAATACTAAAACTGGAGTGTGCAAAATCTGGTGCAGCTCTGCAAGGAAACCAATCAGCTTCCAGTTTTATTATCCAAGATTTTCTTGGCACACTTTGGGCCCCTTAGTACCAATTGAGCATTATTTAATCACCACGTCTTACCCGAGTATTGTTGCCGACCATGTCCATCCCTTTATGACTCCAGTGTCCCCATCTTCTGATGGCTCCTTCCAGCAGGATAATGTCACCATGTCACAAAGATCCAATCATCTCACCACTGGACAATAAGGTCCCTGTCCTCCAATGGCCTCCACACTCACATCTCATTCAATAGAGATGGGGTGGAACGGGAGAGTGGCATCATGGATATGCAGCCTGTCTAAATTGGCCCCAGTACACGAGTTAGGGACCTTAGATAGTAAGCTCCTTGAGGGTAGGGACTGATGTGAATGTACAGTACAATGTAGATGTAAAGCGCTGTGTAAACTGACAGCACTATACAAGTACAGTGGTTCCTCGGATTGTGAGTAATGCGGTTAAGAGGCGTTTCGCAATACGAGCCATTATTAAAAAAAAATATCCTGACTCTGTTTCAGAGTGTTGACTTGCAAAACTAGCAAGATTCAAGCCTCTGCTGTGTGCAGTACTGCATTTGTTCCGCATTGACTTCTGGCCACATGCGGTATTGCATGCCATAGAGGTGGGGGACGCCAGAGAGACTCGGAAATACTCGGAGACAGTTCGGCTGCATACGTAAAGGCTGGGAAACAAAGCATTTAGAAATGGCTCCGGCGCCCCCTCTGGCCAGAGGTGCGGAGGCACCAGAGCCATTTCTAAATGCTTTGTTTCCCAGCCTTTACGTATGCAGCCGAACTGTCTCAGAGTATTTCCGAGTCTCTCTGGCGTCCCCCACCTCTGGCCACATTTGCATGCCATAGAAGTCAATGCGGAACAAATTATTTTTGTTTCCATTGACGTCTATGGGGAAACTCGCTTTGATGTAAGAGTGCTTTGGATTACAAGCATTCTCCTGGAACGGATTATGCTCGTAATCCGAGGTTCCCACTGTACCTGAAATAACCTGGTTCTAGCAAGGTGTACCTAATAAAGTGGTCAGTGAGTGTATATTGAGCATTATTTGTTAAAGTGGTTGTAAACCATTCCATACCACTTTTACCTACAGCTAAGCCTAGATTAAGGCTTACCTATAGGGGGGGTTCGATCTCAGGTAAGTAATTCATAATCAGCTAGTGCTAAAGGCTTTACTTCCTCTTTAAAGTGGTTGTAAACCAATTTTTTTTTTTAAACCTGAAAGACAAAAGCATAATGAGCTAGTATTACTAGCTCATTATGAATTACATACCATAGATCTAAGCCCCCACAGCGCGCCCCCCCCCCCCTCCAGCAGCGATATCTCTTTACCGGAGGTTACTTTCGGGTATCGCCGCTGTGACTGGCCAGAGCGGCGATGACGTCACTCCGCGAATGCGCGCTGGAGCCCCTTTTCACGGCATGACCCCGGCTTGGAACGGCACAGTGTCCTTTCAAGACGGTGGCGCTCATGAAAATTGCAAATACACTCTGTCTCGAAAATATTGCAAGCACCTACAGGTAAGACTTACCTGTAAGTGCAACTTGCCTGAAGGGGCTTACAATCACTTTAAGGGCCAGTTCACACCAGACGCAGTTCCGTGTGCATTTTTTCTGCACAAATTGCATGCACAGCGTTTTCCATGTAATCCAATGGCTCTAGTTCACACCATGCAGTCAGTTCCTGCACCGGAAACTGACTGCATGGTGTGAACCAGAGCCAACTAGAGCCATTGGAATACATGGAAAACACTGTGCATGCATTTTTAGTGCGCACGGAACTGCGTCTGTTGTGAACTGGCCCTAAAAAGGTAAACATTGCCTGGAGTTAGTAAATGAAAAGCTTTGATAACTCTCTTACCTGCAACTTAATTTGAACTGTTTTATAATGTTGCTAATCTTCTCAAACCTATGAATGTCCCTCTGTTCCTTACACTGGTAGTGCGATATTACCTAAAGAAAAAAAAAAAAAAAAAAGGAAAAATCTCAGTTACAAAAAACATTTAGTATACTAGTAATATTCATAATTACAGGTATACTGTGCACATCTCACCAGAAAAGTCGCTCTCTCGAATAGCAGCACTTCATCGGCCTCGATGATCTGAGCGAAATTCCGCAGATTGGATTCCAGCTGCTGCACATTGGGAATGAGCTGATAGACGATGCTGGACCAGGCCTGAGCACAGAGGAGGAGAGCGCCAATCATTCATACCGCTGTCATTGTACCAACCTATGCACGTTACATGGCAAAGGCCGGATTTAGGTACCTTGTATAGAGTCTCATCCCAAATAGAGGTCCTGAAACACGCACAATCCAAAGGTCTGGAGAGACGCCTCAAATCCTCCTCTCGCTCCTTAAATATCTGGGGGCGGGAAGAAATAGGAAGTTATTTTTTTAAGACCAAGTACTCGGCGATACCGAAACTTTAATTTCATGTGACAGTGGCACGTGTCAGGATTGTGTGTAAAAAAAAAAAAAAAAAAAAAAGATATATAATTGTAAAACATAATAAAATAAAAAAAATTCCCAACGGAGGTAGGAGCCGGTAAATCCAGCTCATTCGTTTTCTGAATGGACAGAGTCGGTGATTACTGACTTTGTCCATTCACATAACTGAAACATTGTAACCTCCTGTGATTTCGATGTCTCAGTTAATGAATGGAGAGGAGCCGCTGTCTTCTCTCCATTCATTTTCAGTGCAGCGGAGGCAGGGACTATGTGTCCCTAGTTCCTTTTGCCTGTCTCAAAGGGGAGATGTCGGTGGTCTGTTGAGACCCCTGATATCTCAGCATAGCCCCCCAACAGAGCTGATTAAAAATAAAAAAATAGGAAGGATTGTAATATTAGATATTTTTTTTTTTAAGGGGGGTGGGACAGGGAAAAGAGACACATATTCCCCAATCCCTTTCTCCACAGCCTCCGCTGCACTGAAAATGAATGGAGAGAAGACAGCGGCTCCTCTCCATTAACTGAAACATCGTAATCACAGGAGGTTACAATGTTTCAGTTTTGTGAATAGACAGAGTCAGTAATCACCGACTCTGTCCATTCAGAAAACGAAGGAGCCGGGTTTACCAGCTCCTACCTCCGCTCTCCATCCTGAGATATCGAGGGGGACAGAAGCACAGAGGGGGAGAAGAGAGGGGGACACTAAGAGGATGGAGAGGGACACGAGGGCGACAACAGCAGAACGGAGTGGGACACGAGGAGGATACAGGAACAGTCAGGGAGGATATAGAGGAGAGGAGCGGACCCCCGGTCGGTGCGTCGCTGGAGCAGGTAAGTGTCCGTTTATTAAAAGCCAGCAGCTACACTTTTTGTAGCTGCTGACTTTTAATAAACATATAACTAGGCTGGAACACCCCTTTAATCTCAGTATAAATGCAGCTGTTCTTAGAAGCCCTCAGGAGGTTTGTTAGAGAATCTTAGTGAACAAACATCATCATGAAGGCCAAGGAACACACCAGACAGGGATAAAGTTGTGAAGTATAAAGCAGGGTTAGGTTATTAAAAAAAATAAAAAACTCCAAGCTTTGAACATCTCACAGAGCTTCTGTTCAATCCATCAACAGAAAATGGAAAGAGTACGGCACAACTGCAAACCTACCAAGACATGGCCGTCCACCAGTGGCCGCCCGCCTATATGGGCGCACGGGTGCCGCCCCCCCTCCCGCAGTCACAAAAAATAAAATAAACGGGCCCTTTAAGAACTTTTATTCGGCTAAAATGTCATTTTGACATTTTAGCCGAAGTGCTGGCGGCCGTCTATAGAGGGCGCTGCAGCGCCACTCCCTCTCGCAAATAACACACTTTAATGCATTGAATGTGTGTTGTTGCCAGCTGCCTGGTCTATTCCTATAACCGGACATAGGGCGCCGGTTACCTGAATAGCGGCAGCTGGTTGGCTGAGGGGAACTGCCTATCAAAGCCAGTGGCTCTGATAGGCTTTTCCAGTACCGCCCTCCGGCTCCCGGAAGTCTATGCTCGGAGCGCAGGCAATCTGCGGTCCTTGCATTAGACTGACAGCTGTTTCAGCCAATCAGGTTCCCGGATTCTGGTTATCAGGAACCTGATTGGCTGAAGCTTCTCCACGGCGGCAGAAGACATCGAGGGAGGACATGGAAGCGTCAGGTAAGTGTTTTTTTTAACAGGGAAAGGGGCATCATGAGGCAAAGTGGCAGCATGGGGCACAGTAGTGACAAAGGGCACAGAGGCGACAACTGATGGCATGGCACAGTGGCGACAACTGATGGCATGGCACAGTGGCGACAACTGATGGCATGGCACAGTGGCGACAACTGATGGCATGGCACAGTGGCGACAACTGATGGCATGGCACAGTGGCGACAACTGATGGCATGGCACAGTGGCGACAACTGATGGCACAGTGACTGCATGGCACAGTGGTGACAATTGATGGCACAGTGGTGGCGTTTGATGGCATGGCACAGTGGTGACAATTGATGGCACAGTGGTGGCGTTTGATGGCATGGCACAGTGGTGGCGTTTGATGGCATGGCACAGTGGTGACAATTGATGGCACAGTGGTGGCGTTTGATGGCATGGCACAGTGGTGACAATTGATGGCACAGTGGCTGCATTTGGTGGCATGGCACAGTGGTGACAATTGATGACACAGTGGCTGTGTTGCATGGCACAGTGGTGACAATTGATGACAGTGGCTGTGTTGCATGGCACAGTTGCTGTGTTGCATGGCACAGTGGTGACAATTGATGACACAGTGGCTGTGTTGCATGGCACAGTTGCTGTGTTGCATGGCACAGTGGTGACAATTGATGACACAGTGGCTGCATTTGGTGGCATGGCACAGTGGTGACAATTGATGACACAGTGGCTGTGTTGCATGGCACAGTGGTGACAATTGATGACACAGTGGCTGTGTTGCATGGCACAGTGGTGACAATTGATGACACAGTGGTGACAATTGATGGCACAGTGGCTGCATTTGGTGGCATGGCACAGTGGTGACAATTGATGGCACAGTGGTGGCGTTTGATGGCATGGCACAGTGGTGACAATTGATGGCACAGTGGTGGCGTTTGATGGCATGGCACAGTGGTGACAATTGATGGCACAGTGGCTGCATTTGGTGGCATGGCACAGTGGTGACAATTGATGACACAGTGGCTGTGTTGCATGGCACAGTGGTGACAATTGATGACACAGTGGCTGTGTTGCATGGCACAGTGGTGACAATTGATGACACAGTGGCTGTGTTGCATGGCACAGTTGCTGTGTTGCATGGCACAGTGGTGACAATTGATGACACAGTGGCTGCATTTGGTGGCATGGCACAGTGGTGACAATTGATGACACAGTGGCTGTGTTGCATGGCACAGTGGCTGCATTTGGTGGCATGGCACAGTGGTGACAATTGATGACACAGTGGCTGTGTTGCATGGCACAGTGGTGACAATTGATGACACAGTGGCTGTGTTGCATGGCACAGTGGTGACAATTGATGACACAGTGGTGACAATTGATGGCACAGTGGCTGCATTTGGTGGCATGGCACAGTGGTGACAATTGATGGCACAGTTGCTGTGTTGCATGGCACAGTGGTGACAATTGATGGCACAGTGGCTGCATGTGATGGGCACAGAGAAGCTTGTTTGCGCCCCCCCAAAAATTTACAGGGAAACCAGCCGCCACTGCCGTCCACCTAAACTGACCGGATCGGGCAAGGAGAGCATTCATCAGAGAAGCAACCAAGAGGTCCATTGGAACTCTGGGGGAGCTGCAGAGATCCACAGCTCAGAGGGGAGAATCTGTCCACAGGACAACTATTAGTGGTGATCTCCACAAATCTGCCCTTATGGAAGGGTGACAAGAAGAAAGACATTGGTGAAAGAAAGGACATCAGAAGTCCTGTTTGCAGGTTGTGAGAAGCCATGTGGGGGAGGGGACACAGCAAACATGAGGAATTAGATGCTCTGGTCAGATGAGACCAAAATTCAACTTTTTGGCCTAAAAACAAAACGCTATGTGTGGGGAAAACTAACACTGCACATCACCCTGAACACACCATCCCCACTGTGAAACATGGTGGTGGCAGCATCATGTGGTGAGGATGCTTTTCTTTAGCAGGGACAGGGAAGCTGGTCAGAGTTGATGGGAAGATGGATGGAGACAAACAAACACAGGACAACCTTAGAAGAAAACCTGTTGGAGTCTGCAGAAGACTTGAGACTGGGACGGAGGTTCACCTTCCAGGAGGACAACAACCCTAAAGTGGTAATTACCAAGGCAGTAAAACTGATCAAATCAAATGTGCAAAATAATGGGAAGGGTGAAAACATGACCCGTTGGGGTAATTGAGGACTGGAGTTGAGGAACATTGCTTTAAACACACCTAGCCCCACCTGCTGCAATTTCCATCAAACAAGTGCTCATAGGAGCTGTACTTTATGTTGAACCCTTATGCCTGGTCTTGTGAGAGAACTTACAGACCGACTCTGTACTCACCAGATCTCGTTGATCTTCCTGCACTAAATCCATCTTGTGTACCAGACAAAACACTTTGGCATCGGGAGAGTTCTGCAAGATGGCTTCTAAACAGGACTGATAGTAATGCATGTCTTTCTCCAGCTCGCGGCTCTCAACGTCAAAAACGTAGATGAGAACTTCCACGTTGCGGAATATGTTGTCCCGCTGACTGGTGAAGTAATTCTCCATGAACGTGTCCTGACTGAACGACAACAATGAGACAGATTACTCTATCTGCTCTGCATGCATCTCTTGACCTTCCCCTCTTAAGATTGTAAGCTCTAAGGAGCAGGGCCCTCCGATTCCTACTGTATTAAAGTACTGCATTTGTACTGTCTACCCTCAAGTTGTAAAGCACTGTAAACTCTTGCTGCTATATAAATTCTGTATAATAATTTCTAAATATCAAAACTCAAAAGCATGCAGAGCGATCATTACTTTCAGATGGGAAACTATACCTCCAACTGGCCACTGCCCCCACCTGTAGATGGGAAACCGTACCCCCAACTGGCCACGGCCCCCACCTGTAGATGGGCAACGGCACCCCCAACTGGCCACGGCCCCCACCTGTAGATGGGCAACGGCACCCCCAACTGGCCACACCTGTAGATGGGAAACGGCACCCCCAACTGGCCCCACCTGTAGATGGGAAACAGTACCCCCAACTGGCCACACCTGTAGATGGGAAACAGTACCCCCAACTGGCCACACCTGTAGATGGGAAACAGTACCCCCAACTGGCCACACCTGTAGATGGGAAACAGTACCCCCAACTGGCCACTGCCCCCACCTGTAGATGGGAAACGGTACCCCCAACTGGCCACTGCCCCCACCTGTAGATGGGCAACGGCACCCCCAACTGGCCACACCTGTAGATGGGAAACGGCACCCCCAACTGGCCACACCTGTAGATGGGAAACGGTACCCCCAACTGGCCACTGGCCCCACCTGTAGATGGGAAACAGTACCCCCAACTGGCCACTGGCCCCACCTGTAGATGGGAAACAGTACCCCCAACTGGCCACACCTGTAGATGGGAAACAGTACCCCCCAACTGGCCACTGCCCCCACCTGTAGATGGGAAACGGTACCCCAAACTGGCCACTGCCCCCACCTGTAGATGGGCAACGGTACCCCCAACTGGCCACACCTGTAGATGGGAAACGGTACCCCCAACTGGCCACTGCCCCCACCTGTAGATGGGAAACGGTACCCCAAACTGGCCACTGCCCCCACCTGTAGATGGGAAACGGTACCCCAAACTGGCCACTGCCCCCACCTGTAGATGGGAAACAGTACCCCCAACTGGCCACACCTGTAGATGGGAAACGGTACCCCCAACTGGCCACTGCCCCCACCTGTAGATGGGAAACGGTACCCCAAACTGGCCACTGCCCCCACCTGTAGATGGGAAACAGTACCCCCAACTGGCCACTGGCCCCACCTGTAGATGGGAAACAGTACCCCCAACTGGCCACACCTGTAGATGGGAAACCGTACCCCCAACTGGCCAAACCTGTAGATGGGAAACAGTACCCCCAACTGGCCAAACCTGTAGATGGGAAACAGTACCCCCAACTGGCCACTGCCCCCACCTGTAGATGGGAAACGGTACCCCCAACTGGCCACACCTGTAGATGGGAAACGGTACCCCCAACTGGCCACTGCCCCCACCTGTAGATGGGCAACGGTACCCCCAACTGGCCACACCTGTAGATGGGAAACGGTACCCCCAACTGGCCACTGCCCCCACCTGTAGATGGGAAACGGTACCCCAAACTGGCCACTGCCCCCCACCTGTAGATGGGAAACGGTACCCCAAACTGGCCACTGCCCCCACCTGTAGATGGGAAACAGTACCCCCAACTGGCCACACCTGTAGATGGGAAACGGTACCCCCAACTGGCCACTGCCCCCACCTGTAGATGGGAAACGGTACCCCAAACTGGCCACTGCCCCCACCTGTAGATGGGAAACGGTACCCCAAACTGGCCACTGCCCCCACCTGTAGATGGGAAACGGTACCCCAAACTGGCCACTGCCCCCCACCTGTAGATGGGAAACGGTACCCCAAACTGGCCACTGCCCCCACCTGTAGATGGGAAACAGTACCCCCAACTGGCCACACCTGTAGATGGGAAACGGTACCCCCAACTGGCCACTGCCCCCACCTGTAGATGGGAAACGGTACCCCAAACTGGCCACTGCCCCCACCTGTAGATGGGAAACGGTACCCCAAACTGGCCACTGCCCCCACCTGTAGATGGGCAACGGTACCCCAAACTGGCCACTGCCCCCACCTGTAGATGGGCAACGGTACCCCAAACTGGCCACTGCCCCCACCTGTAGATGGGCAACGGTACCCCCAACTGGCCACTGCCCCCACCTGTAGATGGGAAACAGCACCCCTATAGAATTACCAGTTGCCGACCACCCTATAGTGGTTTTACTGCTCCAGGGTGGCCGTGCTGTGCAGAAATGTATAACACACACACACACACACACACACACACACACACACACGACCCTGCAGTTCCGGGTAGAGGGCACGAATACACGCCGCCAGTGGCTCACTCTGCTGCTCCACTGGCACCCACTGATCGTTCGGTACACAGGCAGAATGGCAGTCTGCATATGTAAACAAAACAGATCGCCATTCTGTCAGTACATAAGGCATAGGTCCCGTGTTCCTACAAAGTAGAGACATGGATCCATGCGTTCCCCCTACTAAAAACACTTCCCCCACAGTAAAGAAACCACTGGCTAGGTGCACAGTTAACCCCCCTTGATCTCCCCTGATAACTTCTTCTCAGACAGTGTCAATAGTACAGTGACCATGCATATTTTTAGCACTGATCACCGTCACCGGTCCCAAAATATTTTTGTTTTAAAAAGTGTCAGTGTCCGATTTGTCCGCCACAATATCACAGTCCAAATTCAAAGGGGTGTTCCAGCCTAGTTATATGTTTATTAAAAGTCAGCAGCTACAAAAAGTGTAGCTGCTGGCTTTTAACAAACAGACACTTACCTGCTCCTGCGTTCCAGTGACGCGCCAACCGGGGCTCCGCTCCTCTCCCCCCCTCCCCGGCCGGCGTCCTAATCGCAACTGTGGGCACCCGGCCGTGACAGCCTTCGGCTTCACGGTCTGGCACCCACCCGCCACTGATTGGACAGGCGATCGCATGGGACCTGTCATGTGTCCCATGCGATCGCCTACAGGGAGGGGCTGCTGTAGGCGATTAAGCTTAATCGCCTAACCAGCCCCTCGGTGGAAGGAGGAAGTGGGACACTCCTCCTGAAGCCCCCACCCCCCCCCCCAAAAAAAAAAAATTACATGCCAAATGTGGCATGTAAGGGGGTGAGGAGCGGGATTAGCGGAAGTTCAAATTTTGGGTGGAACTCCGCTTTAAGTCACTGATCGCCGCCCATTTTTTCTAGTAAAAATAAATTGAAACATTCCATAAATATATCCCATATTGTGTAGACACTAACTTTTGTACAAACCAATCAATATACGCTTACTGGGATATTTACCCAAAATATGTCGAAAAAAAGGGATTTTTAAATACAGCTTACCTGTAAAATCCTTTTCTTGGAGTACATCACGGGACACAGAGCGGCATATTCATTACTATATGGGTTATATGGAGTACCTTCAGGTGTGGACACTGGCAATCTCAAACAGGAAGTCCCTCCCTATATAACCCCCTCCCCTAGAGGGAGTCCCTCAGTTTTGTAGCAAGCAGTATGCCTCCCAAAATGTTCACCCAAAAGAGGGGTGGGAGCTCTGTGTCCCGTGATGTACTCCAAGAAAAGGATTTTACAGGTAAGCTGTATTTAAAAATCCCTTTTTCTTTCTCGTACATCACGGGACACAGAGCGGCATATTCATTACTATATGGGTTATATGGAGTACCTTCAGGTGTGGACACTGGCAATCTCAAACAGGAAGTCCCCTCCCTATATAACCCCCTCCCCTAGAGGGAGTCCCTCAGTTTTGTAGCAAGCAGTATGCCTCCCAAAATGTTCACCCAAAAGAGGGGTGGGAGCTCTGTGTCCCGTGATGTACTCCAAGAAAAGGATTTTACAGGTAAGCTGTATTTAAAAATCCCTTTTTCTTTCTCGTACATCACGGGACACAGAGCGGCATATTCATTACTATATGGGATGTCCGAAAGCAATGCTTTAATGAGGGGAGGGAGACATCTTCCAAAGAAGGATTCAATTTAGAGGTATACTCAAATAATAATAATAAATCCAACTTAGTCAAGAAAAAACTTTTATTTTTTTTTTATTTTTTTTACAACCAAGGGTGCTTCTGATCCAGAGGATCTTAAACTGCAGCCTGTAGTACTGCCTGTCCAAAGGCAGAATCCGCATTCCTTCTCACGTCTAGTTGATAAAACTTTGTAAACGTGTGGACTGATGACCACGTCGCCGCCTTGCATATCTGAGCCATAGAGATCTGATGGTGTGCTGCCCAGGAGGCGCCCATGGCCCTGGTAGAATGGGCCTTTACCGACAAAGGAGGAGGCAACCTGCCCCTTCTTGGGGCCATCTGGTAGAACGAACAACACATCTGTTTTCCGGATCTTTTCTGTAGCTTTAAGATAGGCCTTCAGGGCCCGGACAATATCCAAGGTATGCAGCAACCCCTCCTTTCTAGATGTGGGTTTTGGAAAGAAGGATGGAAGTACCAAATCCTGGTTCAAGTGAAAATTGGATATAACCTTTGGTAGAAAGGAAGGATGGGGCCGGAGAACTGCCCTGTCCTTATGCAAAATGAGATATGGTTCCTTACACGATAAGGCTGCTAATTCTGACACTCTCCTGGCCGAAACTATGGCGACCAAGAAAACCAACTTTCTTGTCAGTAAAACTAAAGGAATCTCAGCCAACGGCTCAAAGGGTTGTTTCTGTAGAGTGGACAGGACAAGATTTAAGTCCCATGGACAAATTGGTGACTTGACAGGAGGATTAATACGCAAGACCCCCTGTATGAAGGTCTTTACCAGCGAGTGGGTGGCCAGCGGCCTCTGAAACCACACTGACAGAGCTGAAATCTGTCCCTTGATTGTGCTTAATGCCAGGCCTTTATCCACTCCTAGCTGGAGAAAACTTAACACCCTATCAATGGTATATTTGCGGGAATTCCATCTTTTGGATTCACACCAGCCTACGTAGTTCCTCCACACCCTGTAATAAATCACCCTGGAGGCCGGCTTTCTAGCCCTAATCAGGGTAGGAATTACCTGCCTAGACAGACCTCTACCCCTGAGAATCAGGGATTCAGCCTCCAGGCCGTCAAATTTAGACGTTGTAATGTAGGGTGGAGGATCGGGCCTTGTGAGAGTAGGTCTGGTCGTAGAGGAAGAGTCCAAGGGTCTCCCACTGCCATCTTCAGGACTAGTGAGTACCATGTCCTCCGGGGCCAAGCTGGAGCTACTAGACTGACCGGCTTGTGCTCCACTCTGATCCTGCGCAACAGGCGAGGAAGTAACTGTAGCGGAGGGAATGCATATAGAAGTTTGAATTGATGCCAAGGGCAAACCAACGCATCGGTTCCGCAGGCCATAGGGTCCCTCGCTCGAGACACGAACCTGTCTAGTTTCTTGTTGAACCTGGATGCCATTATATCTACGTCTGGCATTCCCCACCTCTGGCAGATTGTCTGAAAGACCTGGGGATGCAGAGACCACTCCCCTGGCAACAGACTCTGGCGACTTAGAAGTCTGCCTGCAGGTTGTCCACTCCGGGAATGAATATCGCCGAAATGCAGGGTACATGAACCTCTGCCCACTGAAAAATCAAGCTCACCTCCCTCTGAGCGGCCTGACTCCTGGTTCCCCCTTGGTGGTTTATGTATGCCACCGCTGTGGCATTGTCTGACTGGATTCTCACCGGGAACCCCTGTAATCTGGAGGTCCATGCCAGAAGGGCTAGGCGAGCAGCTCTGATCTCCAAGATATTGATGGGGAGCTGCCTCTCTGTTTTCACCCAAGTTCCCTGGCGAGAGAACCCCTCGAAGACCGCCCCCCAGCCTGCCAGGCTGGCGTCTGTGGTAACTACCTTCCAGACAACAGGGCTGAAGGATCTTCCCTTTAGAAGATTCTGAGGGTTCAACCACCAGGCCAGACCTTGTCGGACCCTTGATGATAGCGTCAAAGGGGACTCTAAGGCATGTGCTCTCTTGCCCCAGGCTGCTAGAATGGCTGCCTGTAGGACGCGAGTGTGGATCTGAGCGTATGGTACTGCCTCGAACGTGGCCACTAGCTTGCCTAGTAATCGCATACACAGGCGAATAGTTGGTTTTTTCTTGCTTAGAACCAACTGAACCAACCCCTTGATAGCCTCGATCTTTACAAGGGGCAGGAACACCCTTTGCTGTTCTGTGTCTAACCTCATGCCGAGGTATTCCAACTGCCTTGTAGGCTGGAACGCTGACTTTTCCCGGTTTAGGACCCAGCCGAATCCTTCGAGGTACTGAACCGTGAGGTTTACTGCCCGTTGCAGACAAGGCCGTGAGTGATCTATGATTAAAAGGTCGTCCAAGTACGCTAGGACTGTGACCCCTTGGATCCTTAAATTGGCCAGAACTGGGGCTAGGATCTTCGTGAATACCCGGGGGGCCGTGGCCAGCCCGAAGGGGAGCGCCCTGAATTGGAAGTGTCGCTGCCCCACCGCGAAGCGTAAAAATCTTTGATGCGACTGAAAGATTGGTACATGAAGGTAAGCATCCTTTATGTCTATGGAAGCCAGAAAATCGTCCCTCTGAAGCGCGGCGGCTGCTGACCGGATGGATTCCATCCGGAAGGAACGAACCCTTAGGTAACCGTTTAACCTCTTTAGGTCCAAGATTGGCCTGACATCGCCGTTGGGCTTTGGTATGACAAAGATTGGAATAGAAACCTAGCCCTTGCTCTTGGGCTGGCACCTCTATTATTACGTCCTGGCAAAGCAGGTGATCCAAAGCTGCCAGCATTGAGGCCTTCCTTGCTGGATCCTTTGGTAGCCTTGACTCTTGAAAATGAGGCGGAGGAAAGTTTAGAAACTCCAGTCTGTAGCCTGCGGTTACAGACACCCGGACCCATTTGTCGGGGATCTTGGCTTCCCAAACTTCTGAGAAGAAACGAAGCCTTCCCCCCACCCGCGAGAGTGGGGGCGCCCCTTCATAAGGCAGACTTAGGGGCTGTCTTTGTCGGCTTGCGATACCATGGCCTCTTACCCCCAGGGGCCTGTCCCTGCGATCTACTGTTAACGTTGGATCGTGCAGGCGGCCGTCGATACTGCCTGGAATTTGAGGGCCCTGAGACAGGAAAGAGCTGCCTTTTAAATGTAGGACCCCGGAATGTCTTTTTGACCGGTAAAAGGGTACTTTTGCCACTTGAAATAGTCTGAATGTATTTATCCAGATCCTCCCCGAAGAGTCGTCCTCCATGGAAGGGAAACCCTGCCAGAAGCTTTTTGCATGGGGGCTCCGCCGCCCAGTTCTTCAACCATAAGAGCCTTCTCATGTGCACCAAAAATAGTGATAAACGAGAGGCCTGCTGGATGGAATCCTTTATAGCATCAAAAGCAAAACACAGAGCTCTGGGAATGTCAGAAAACTCTTCTGCTTGTTGGGTAGGCATGTCCTTTAACATTTCTTTTGTCTGGTCCTTTAACGCCTGACAAACTCCAATTGCAGCCACAGCTGGCTGTACCACTGCTCCTGCCGTAGCAAAGGATGCTTTTAAAAGTGTCTCTAACCGTTTATCAACCGGATCTTTAAACATATGTATGTTTTCCACCGGGCAAGTTAGTGATTTATTCACACATGAGATGGCTGCATCCACCACTGGGAGCCTCCACCTCTTGGAGAATTTTTCCTCCATGGGGTAAATGACCGCAAATCTCTTCGGTGGCAGAAAAATCCTGTCCGGCCGTACCCAATCCCGAAAGATCAATTCCTCCAAGAGAGGATGGACCGGAAAAACCGCGTTGCTTAACGGAGCTTTCAAAGAGCCCAGAGAGGATACCGGAGGAACCTGAGGCTCTGGCAATGGTAAACTAAATGCCGAGCGGACCATGTCCGTCAAAGACTGCACCCACAGTCTCTCTGTCTGGGAGTCTGAAAATGGTTCCTCAGAGGTAGATCCCTCAATCCCTGAACCCTCTTGGTTCAGGTCTAGTTGATCCTCCTGCGATTCCAATTCCTCCGGAGAGAGAATCTCAGCATCTGAGGATACACCTCTTGGTGATGGGGATCTAACCCGTTTCTTGCCAGGAATAGCTCTAGCGATCAATGCTGCTATTCTCTCTTCTAGCCCCCCTAGGGATACAGCTAGCATCTCCTCTGTGATAAACACAGGGCTGGGCTGATCTGGGCCAGCCTCCGCACCAGACCCCCCTAATGGCTCATCCAAGGCGACCTTTATGGGAATAAGTTGCGGGGAAAGTATCGGCATATCATCAGAATCAGAGGGGGAACCCCTTTGTTTTTTGGTCTTTTTTGTACCCTTTGACCCCGAACCTTTGGAAGCCATAATACAAAATCGAGGGACTCCGCCAACAAACAACAGACTGTAGTGGCCAGGAGTACAAAACTAGAGTTTAGGGGACAATAGATCACTAATGCCCAAAAACTGATGGGGCCCCGTATGTTTTTTTTTTTTTTTAAATATATATAAGTCCCTTTCTTTTTTTTTTTTTTTTTTTTCAAACATACAGTGACCCCAAACTTAGTTTGCCAGCCTTCTAACCTGCTGCAAAAAGGGGAATTTCTTGGCTTAACAAAAAGGCATTGGAACAAAGTCCAGCATGTACTACCCCTCTTCCGCCACCGGGAGTCACTGCGTCCTCTCCCTTTGAGATCAGCCTCAGACTGAGCACTGACAATGCCTGCTGATCTATAACAGCACAAGGCGCGCCCCTGTATGACGCTGCAGGCACGCCCCCCCCCCTGCCCTCCTCTCCGAACGGCGCGAAAAACGTCTATAAGACGTGCTCGCGCACGCGCGCGTATGCCGGAGCAGGAGGAACATGGAGGAGCCGCGCTGCTGGAGACCCAGGACTGCAGTATCAGGCGGCAGATTCAAACCCCAGGCCAGGTAGGACTCTCCAAAAGGCCCCATAGGGATCCTTACCAGTCCTAGGAAGAAAGCAGCAGGTAGCTAGCAACACCATTCTTAGACAGGGGAACCTAGTGATGGGGGAAAAGGGATCATCCTGTCTTTCTCAGACATAGTGAGCAAGGTTGCCAATGCAGAGCATACTTAGGCTACCCCCCTTTTAGGTTACCCCGGAGAGCCTGCTGTCGAACCAAGTCCCGCAGGCTCCCCTCTTACCTGCTCCATGCTGCAGGATGTTTGTCCAGCAAAACGATCCAATCTTCTCCCATCTCCGTGGGTAGCGTAGTAGACCTTCAGGCCCTGGGGTCCTATGAAGGTACCCACTGTCCTGGACCTATATAGCACCCTGGCAAACAGGAACTTATGGTCTTTATGAACTCCAAGTCCTGGGCCCAGGGTCCAGCCCTCCAAAGAGGAGCATTATAGGCAAAACCCAACGGTTTGGGGCCCGGGTACTGTCCACTTTGGCACTGAGGCTCCTTGGACAGATCCGGTTAGCCCGCCCTTAATCCCAAGGATGTGTAGCAAAGCTATTCCGTGACCAACACCTAAGACACTGGCGAAAAAACTGAGGGACTCCCTCTAGGGGAGGGGGTTATATAGGGAGGGGACTTCCTGTTTGAGATTGCCAGTGTCCACACCTGAAGGTACTCCATATAACCCATATAGTAATGAATATGCCGCTCTGTGTCCCGTGATGTACGAGAAAGAAAAATACATACTGGCCTAAATGAAATTTTTTTTTTTTTTTATTGAATGCGATTTATAGCTGAAAGTAAAAAATATTGAGTCTTTCAAAATTGTCAGCGATTTCTTGTTCATTGCACAAATAAAAATGCAGAGGTGACCAAATACCACCAAAAGAAAGCTGGGGGCGATCCAAAGAATGTTATTTGGATACAGTGCCGAACGACCGCGCAATTGTCAGCTAAAGTAACGCAAAAAAAAAAAAAAAAAAAATGACCCGGTCATGAAAAAGGGGTAAAGCAGAATTCCAGCCAAATTAAATTGCATCATCCATTAAAGTAGAGTTCCACCCAGGAAAACCACATTTGACCAAAAGTCTTAAAGAAAAAATAAAAATAAAGAAAAAACTCACCCGAAATACCTGTTGCTATGCGGAAGTCCGTAATCTGCCTCTTCCACACCGTGGTGTCTTCTTCTGCTGCTTCTGCTTGTGAATGGAGCGATCGTGGGACTGGCATCGGGGGGGGGGGGGGGGGGGGGGGGCATCAGCGTGGGCAAGTAGGACAGGTAAGTGTCCTTATTAAAAGTCAGCAGCTACACTGTTAGTAGCTGCGGACTATAAACAAAAAAAAAAAAAAAAAGCGGCTGGAACACCCCTATTAAAAATAATAAATAGCTTTTGCTGCAATACTCAGTATCAATCTAGAGAGTTTCCTTTTCTCCCATCACTAGGTGTCCTTAGTGTTATCCCCAGCATCATTCAGCCCAATTTCTCCAAGAGAACTGACACAGCATCCTCTGCCACTCCGCTCTCTCCTATCAGCATGCTTTTGGTCATCATATGAACTGACTGGCTCCTTATGATGCTTCTCCCTTTCACATCCCAGCCCTGCTGTAAATGGACTATAATGCCGCGTACACACCATCACTTTATGTGATGAAAAAAAACGATTTTTTTTGTGAATTAAAAAAACGTTTTTGAAACTTCAATTTTCAAAAACGACGTTGCCTACACACCATCGTTTTTTCACAATGCTCTAGCAAAGCGAGGTTACGTTCACCACTCTTTTCCATTGAAGCTCGCTTCATAACTAGCTTCTGGGCATGTGCGGGTTGAAAAATGTCGTTTTCAATGTCGTTTTTTGCTACACACAGTGATTTTTGTGAAACAAAAAAACGACACAAAAAATTGAAACATGCGTTTTTCACAAGACATAAAACAACGTTTTCCCCCCCACACACGGTCATTTAAATTGACGTTTTTAAAAACATTGTTTTTTTCCATCACATAAAGTGATCGTGTGTACGCGGCATAAGAGGTTAATGATACCAGGCCACACTCAAGGTACGGACACTTTTTTATAAAAGGCTATTAAGAAGCCCATCCTACCAGGCTCCCGATTGTAAACAGTGACCAGGAGCAGTCAGTACTGGAGGTGTGCTCCCAGCACAGAATAGAGGCCGGCTCTACTCATGTATGGGGCAGCACAGCGTTAAGACCCCCTGCTGTTTTGCCACATATACACAAGTACAGACTGGGGTCAATACAGTAAAACCTTGGATTGCGATCATAATACGTTCCAGAAACATGCTTGTAACGCCAAAGCACTTGTATATCAAAGCATTTTTTTTTTTTACAGGGTATAAAAGAGAAGAGAGGCCCCTCTAAGTGTAGCAATAAGTTGCTAAATGTTGTATCTTCATTAAATGTAACCATATTTCTACACTTAGAGGCTCCTCTCCTTTTTTTATATTCAGTTGTGACACAACACTACTCTTATATCAAGACATCACTTGTATATCAAGGCAAAATTAAAAAAAGTGTTGCTCTCAAACCAAGGTTTTACTGTATTCGGTTGAAATGGAGAATAAAACATCTACTCAGTATTGTACTTAGGAATACTGTACTTACCCACCGCAATCCCAAAGATTTAACACCAGGTTACCCAAGAATCGCACATGAGAGTGTTCAACATCAACTGCAAAAAAAAAAAAAAAAAAAACACACAAAATGGTTACATTGGGGGCTGATGTTTTTGTTTACATAAACATATGATTAGCCACTTGCCCTGTGGAAGATTTACCCCCCCCCCCCCCCATGACATCTTTGCGATACGGCACTGTGTTACTTTAACTTACAATTGCACACGCTGTACCCAAATAAAATGTATGCCCCCCCTTAATAGAGCTTTCTTTTGGTGGTATTTGATCGCCATTTTTTTTTGCACTATGAAAAAAAAAAAAATCCCCAAATTTAGGCCAATATATATTCTGCCACATGTTTTTGGTAAAGAAAAATCCCAATAAGCAATTGAGCAAAAGTTATAGCGTCTACAAACTATGGGATATACACTGGGAATATTAATTTTTTTTTTATACTAGCAACGGCGGTGATCAGCGACTTCCAACAGCACTGCAATAATGTGGCGGACAATCAGATATTTTTTGGGGACCAGTGACACTAATACAGTGATCAGTGCTAAAAATATGCCGTCACTTTACCAATGACACTGGCTGGGAAGAGGTTAACATCAGGTAAGAAAATCCATTACTTCACCCACTGACAGGACAGAGCTCTGCCTTGTTTACATGTTGCGTTTGTCCTGGGATGATCAGTGGGTACCGGTACTAATCTATTGGCCGGCACCCGCTGATCGGATTCTGCTTTGTGAAGTCCCCCCACATGCCCCCTACCCAGAAGTGCCAAAAATCACATGCTAGGTATGTGATCTGGCACAGCAGGGCCAACTTGCCGCCGTATATCCAAAAAAATAAATAAAAAATAATCGGCAAGCGGTTACATTGTGGCTGTTTGTTTATATCAATAGAAACTGTTTTTTTCCCCCTCCAAGCCAGTGGTTCTCAACCTGGGGGGTCAAATGATGATTTGCCAGGGGTCACCAAACCCTGGGCTGTTCCTGGGTCTCCCAGCATTTTTGCAGCCGCCCAGCAGGGCTGTCCCTGGAACCTGCAGCCGCCTATTCAGTTCACGGCATGGCTGGGGGGGCGGAGGCTAGAGGTCAGCTGACTGGTGAGGAATGTGAAGTGGGAGGGGCTGGAGGAGACCCTATCTCCTGATTTCCACATAAGTGTCACTGCTACGAGACACCATAAAGTCGGAGACACAGTGAGTAACACTACCTGTGATTATAGTTGCCATTAAAAAGTCCCCACTACAGTTCTCAGATCAGCAGATGACCTTGATCAAGAGCACCCAAGTTGGCTGATCAGAACTCACCCCAGCATTACCACTGATCCCTAATACCCACCAACAGTGCCACTCATCCCATTCCCCGCACCCAGGAGTAAGAGAAGGAATAAAAATAGAGAATACATGGAAGGGAGAGGGAAAAAAAGGGGAGAAACAAAGAAAAAAAGGAGGAGAAATAAGAGAAAGAACAAGAAAGACGGCGAGAGAAACGGATAAGGGGGAAAAAAAGAAATTAAAAAATAGAGAGAGATAAAGGGGGAAGGAAGGAGAAGAAAGTGGTACATCCTAAAATGTACCATAAGGGGGGTTCAATACTGTATGAGTGGAAGGGACCCAGGGAGCGCAAATTACTTGTCTTGCCTTGGGTGCTGACAACCTACGTTACAAAATTTTACTGTTAGGGGGTCCCCAAAACTTGGGACATTTTATCAAGGGGTCACAGCACTAGAAAGGTTGAGAAGCACTGCCCTAAGCAAATACTTACTTGTGGCTCCCAGGCGACGAGTGTCCCGTGCGATGTAATTTGCAAAGATAATGGATCTCATACTGGTCTTCCCGGACCCGCTCTTCCCCATCAACAGCACCTGTAAAAAGAATAGTTCTCTTCATAAGCATATATCATCCACCTGTAAAGAGCGCGATCTTTCATTTTCTTTTAAATGTTACCTCAATAAAACCTCCATCTAAATGTTGTACCTTCATTAACCGCTTGCCGACCGCCCGCCGTCATATTACTGCGGGACGGCGGCACTCCTGGGCGAGAGCCCGTAGCTAGACGTACGCTTTTTAAGCGGCCACTAGGGGGCGCGCACGTCCCCCGCTCTCCCCCCGAGTCCCGCGCGCGTGCCCGGCAGGTACGATCGCCGCCGGGCACCCGCGATTGCTCGTTAGAGCGGGGAACGGGAACTATGTGTGTAAACACATAGGTCTCGTTCCTGTCAGCGGGGGAAACGCTGATCTCCTGTTCATACAATGTATAAACAGAAGATCAGTGATTTCCCCTAGTGAGACCACCCCCCCCCCCCATACAGTTAGAACACACCCAGGAAAACACTTAACCCCTTCCCTGCCCCCTAGTGTTAACCCCTTCACTGCCAATGGCATTTTTATAGTAATACAATGCATTTTTGTAGCATTTATCGCTATAAAAATGCCAATGGCCCCAAAAATTTGTCAAAAGTGTCCGAAGTGCCCGCCATAATGTCGCGGTACTGAAAAAAAATGCTGATCGCCGCCATTACTAGTAAAAAAATAAATAATAAAAATGCCATAAAACGACTCCTGTACATAGGGACACAGATGGATCACCTCCTCTCACAGTAAGAATCACTCCCAGGGAACACATTTAACCACTTAAGCCCCGGACCAAAATGCAGCTAAAAGACCAGGCCCCTTTTTGCAAATTTCGCTTTATCTGACAATTGCGCGGTCGTGCGACGTGGCTCCCAAACAAAATTGGCGCCCTTTTTCCCCCACAAATAGAGCTTTCTTTTGGTGGTATTTGATCACCTCTGCGGTTTTTATTTTTTGCGCTATAAACAAAAATAGAGAGAAAATTTTGAAAAAAATTCAATATTTTTTACTATAATAAATATACCCCAAAAATATATAAAAAAAGTTTTCCTCAGTTTAGGTCGATACGTATTCTTCTACATATTTTTGGTAAAAAATAAATAAGCGTTTATCGGTTGGTTTGCGCAAAATTTATAGTGTTTACAAAATAGGGGATAGTTTTTTGCATTTTTATCATTTATTTTTTTTACTACTGATGGCGGCGATGAGCTATTTTTTTCCGTGACTGCGACATTATGGCGGACACTTCGAAATATTTTGACACATTTGTCATTTTCACAGCAAAAAATGCATTTAAAGCGGATCTCCACCCTAAAGTGGAGTCGCGCTGATCGGAACCCCCCCCCCCCCCCGCTGTCACATTTGATACCTTTCAGAGGGAGGGGGGTGCAGATACCTGTCTAAAGACCGGTATTTGCACCCACTTCCGGACACAGCAGAGTCGGGCAAAAGACGGGTTTTCCAAGCTTCGTGTCGCCCCTCCCGTTGTGTGCTGGGAACTCTCAGCTCCCAGCACACAGTGGGAGCCAATCAGAGGGCGCAGCGCCGTAGGGAACCGGGCAGTGAAGCAGGAGCGCTTCACTTCCTGGTTCCCTCACCGTGGATGGAGGGGGGGAGCAGCAGAGATGAGCGAACGCTCGTCTGTCTGCTGCAGACGGCGCTGGACTCCAGAACAGGTAAGTGTCCTAATATTAAAAGTCAGCAGCTGCAGTATTTGTAGCTGCTGGCTTTTAATATTTTTTTTTAATGGGCCATCCGCTTTAAGTTGCATTGTTTATTGTGGAAATGACAGTTGCAGTTTGGGAGTTAACCACAAGGGGGCGATGTAGGGGTTATGTGTTCCCTGTGTGTTTACAACTGTAGGGGGGTGTGGCTGTAGGTGTGACGTCATCGATCGTGTCCACCCTATAAAAAGGATGACTTGATCGATGCTGCCGCAACAGTGAAGCACGGGGAAGCCATGTTTACACACGGCTCTCCCCGTTCTTCAGCTCCGGGGACCAATCGCCCAGCGGCGATTGGGTCCGCGAGTCCCGGAGCGTCGGACCGGGTCACGGGCGCGTGCCCGTGACCCACGGCTGGGTAGTAGTACAGGACGTACCTGTACGTGGATCTGCCCAGCCGTGCCATTTTGCGTATGTGCAGGAGGCGGTCCTTAAGTGGTTAACCCCATAGTGTTAAAAATGGAAGGTTGGGACTTTAAATGAGATGCGATTAGCAAAAATGCGATTAAGTATATATATGGAAATTATAAAAAATTGTTTCCATAATGACCAGGCTCAAAAATACCAACCCAAGAAGCACTAAACCCCCCCCCTTTTATCTAACCCCATAGTGTTAACCCCTTCCCTGCCAGTCACATTTACAGTAATCAGGGCAGTTTTATAGCACTGTTCGCTGTATAAATGTGAATGGTCCAAACATAGTGTCAAAAGTGTCCGATATGTCCGCCGCAATATCACAGTCCTGACAAAACAAAAAAAAAAAAAAAACACGCAGATAACCGCCATTACTAGTTAAAGAAAATAATCATAAATCTATCCCCTATTTTGTAGACACTAACTCTTGCGCAAACCAATCACTATACGCTTATTGCGATTCTTTTGTAACAAAAATATGTAGAAGAACCACCCAAAGAAAGCTCGATTTGTGAAAAAAAAAAAAGTAAATTGTTTGGGAACCACGTCGCACGACCGCGCAATTGTCATTCAAAGCGCGACGGTGCTAAAAGCTGAAAATTGGCCTTTGAGCCGCTTCGTAGACGCCCCCTACGTATTCCTATGTGGTAGTGCAGGGTTCATTTCACCAACTCGCGATTTCTCTTTAGCCACATTCTAGTCTTCTAAAATGACGGTCATTTAACAGACACAAATAATGTAGTTGATGAAATGAAGAGCGATGGAACGGAGATGACATGCGGTGATGAGATGGGAGAAGCGGAGAAATGTACCCCCCCCCCCCCCCCCAGGGGTGACCGTTACCTTTTTCTTCATGGCTGAGCTGGGCATCACACAGAGGGAGGAATCTGCACACAGAACACACAGGTTACTATACACATCACCCCTCCCCCAACACTCCCACCCATAGTGACAACTTCCAGAACTGAAGATATGAGCAAAGGGAAACCCCCCCCATAATGGAGACCATTTATTTAGGTCCAGCTTGGGTTATGGATCGGGTATCTATAGAGAGACAGCACCCGGACAAAATGAGGGAGTGTGGGGGGGATGTTAAGCTTAGTCCCTACAAAACGAAGGGCAGAAGGGGGGGGGGGGCGATTGGTCACTACAAAATGAAGGATGGGGGGGGGGGCGGGGACGCTTGGATACTAATGAAGGACAGGAGGGGGGGTGGGGTCCCTACTAATGATGGACAGGGGGTGGGGGGTCTATATATATATATATATATGGGGGTCCCTATATATATATATATATATATATATATATATATATATATATATATATGAGGGGGGTCCCTATATATATATGAGGGGGTGAGGGGGTGTTCCTATATATATGAGGGGGTGTTGGGGGTCCATATATATATATATATATATATGAGGGGGTGGGGGACCCTATATGAGGGGGTGGGGGTCTCTATATTTGAGGGGGTCCCTATATACATGAGGGGGGGTGAGGAGTTTCTATATACATGAGGGGGGGGGGGGTGGGGGGTCCCTATATACATGAGGGGGTCCCTATATACGAGGGGGAGTGGGGAGTTCCTATATATATATATATATGAGGGGGGGTGGGGTCCCTATATACATGGGGGGTGGGGGGTCCCTATATATGAGGGGGAGTGGGGGGTCCCTATATATATATATATATGAGGGGGTGGGGGTCCCTATATATGAGGGGGGTGGGGGTCCCTATATACATGAGGGGGGGTGGGGGTCCCTATATATATATATATATATATATATGGGGGGACCCTATATGAGGGGGGATGGGGAGTCCCTATATACATGGGGGGTGGGGGGTCCCTATATATATGAAGCACACAGGTGGTGAGCGGTTTGTACCTGAACTCCCCGCCGCCTCTCTGTCCTCCCCCTCAGGCTCCATCTCCCTCCCCTCCATGGTGCTCTCTCTGTCCTCCGCTCCCGCCATTTCTCTCTCACACCTCCTTCCTCCCCCCCTTATACCCCCCAATAATACTCATCCCTATCCCAGAACTCCACTCCACCTCACACACCGCGCACCGACACCCGGATGTCTCCCCGTCACATGACTACACACGAGCACGCCTCACGTGACTGGCTTGGCAGTGGGCGGGGCGAAATCAGCAAAAGGGGCCGTGGGTGTAATGGGCGGGGCGACGTCGGCTGAGCTAAAGCGGCGAAAGGGGCCGTGGGTGTAGTGGGCGGGGCGACGTCTGCTGAGCCGCTGCTAGGGGCGGGGCTGCGCTCTGTATAGGACAGGTGATGGAGGACTGTGCATGCATTGTAGAAGAACTTGTCTGACTTTTATTTTCCTTTTGTCAAAGATAATGCAAAATCATTTCACTTCTTTGTAAATAATATTTTGAGACTTTTTATTTTTTTTCATTTAATTGTAATTCTTTTGTTTGATGAACATGCCAGGCTTCCTGTGAAAGGGTGACAACTCTGCTCCCAGGCGTCTCATTGGAGGAGCAGCGTTGTCACCATCCCAAAATCCACATCTTCCACCTGAGAGCCAGCCACGCCTTCCAAAGGGCCCTCAGAGCTGTGATTGGAGGGCCATGGACTGACCGCTATGGTATGCCCACCTGTCACTGTCTCTGCAAGGTCATTGAATATCATCTCCTCCCTGATGAAAAAATATCCGTTTTAAAAGCCGACCCCCCCCTGAGAAAAAAACAACATACTATATGTTAACCAACTGACCCCCGGAAGATTTACCCCCCTTAACCACTTAAGCCCCGGACCATTTTGCTGGCCAAAGACCAGAGCACTTTTTGCGATTCGGCGCTGCGTTGTTTTAACTGACAATTGCGCGGTCGTGCGACGTGGCTCCCAAACAAAATTGACGCCCTTTTTTTCCCACAAATAGAGCTTTCTTTTGGTGGTATTTGATCACCTCTGCGTTTTTTTTTTTCTTTTTGCGCTATAAACAAAAATAGAGCGACAATTTTGAAAAAATATCAATATTTTTTACTTTTTGCTATAATAAATATCCACCAAAAAATATATATTGAAAAACGTTTTTTTTCCTCAGTTTAGACCGATACGTATTCTTCTAGATATTTTTGGTAAATAAAAAAATCGCAATTAGCGATTGTTGATCGTTTTGCGCAAAAGTTATAGCATCTACAAAATAGGGGATAGTTTTATGGCATTTTTATTATACATTTTTTTTTTTTACTAGTAACGGCGGCGATCTGCGATTTTTTTTTTTTTATTGTGACTGCGACTTTATGGCGGACACTTCGGATATTTTTGGGAGCATTGTCATTTTTACAGCGATCGGTGCTAAAAAAATGCACTGCTTACTGTGAAAATTACACTGGCAGTGAAGGGGTTAACCACTAGGTGGCGCTGAAGGGGTTAAGTGTGCCTAGGGATGTGTTCTAACTGTAGGGGGGATGGGCTGTGTGTGACACAATGGTGATCACCGCTCCCGATTACAGGAACCTGTGATCAGTGTCCTGTCACTAGGGAGAATGAGGAAATGCCTTGTTTACATCAGCATCTCCCCGTTCTTCCTCACCGTGACACGATCGCAGGTTAGCCTGCGGACATCGGGACCCGCGGTCGGAGTCACTGAGCTTGCGGGGGTGCATCCACAATGTCGCTTCTTAAAGGGGACGTATATCGTTGTGCGCTGGTCAGCAAGCAGTTAATGACTATTTGTTGCGATTCGGCACTGCGTCGATTTAACTGACAATTGCGCGGTCGTGCGACGTGGCTCCCAAACAAAATTGACCTTTTTTTTCCCCCACAAATAGAGCTTTCTTTTGGTGGTATTTGATCACCTGTGCGGTTTTTATTTTCTGTGCTATAAATAAAAAAAGAGCGAAATATTTTATACTTTCTGATATAAAAAATATCCAATAAAAGACTTTGAAAAAAACGGGCAAACCAACTTAATATTAGAACCACATCCCTTGGTTAGATAAGTGCAAGGTGCAGAATGAGATGAAATAATATCATTTTTTTTTTATATATATATATTTTTTAAATATTTTTTTTCTTACTATATTCATATATTTTTAGCTTTTGGAGATTTAATCCCACTTTTTGTTATTTAGCCAGTTAAAAACCGAGCCTGTTTTTTTAGACGTTTACAAGTTAAAAACACGTTTTTTTGCTAGAAAATTACTTAGAACCCCAAAACATTATACATTTTTTTTTTCTAACACCCTAAAGAATAAAATGGCGGTCGTTGCAATACTTTTTGTCACATCGTATTTGCGCAGCGGTCTTACAAGCGCACTTTTTTTTTTTTTTTTAGAAAAAAAAAAACACTTTTTTGAATTAAAAAATAAGACAACAGTAAATTTAGCCCATTTTTTTTTATATTGTGAAAGATGATGTTACGCCGAGTAAATTGATACCCAACACTGTTTAAAAAATAAATAAAAAATTGGGTCACTTTTAATCCCTTTTACAAGGGATTTTACATCCCTTGTAATAGAAAAAAGCATGACAGGTCCTCTTTAATATGAGAATAAATATGAAATGTAAAATAAATACACAAATAAATAAAAAAGAAATACATTAAATTAATGAATACTAAGTAACACTAAATAAATAATTAATCCTTAACTTTAACCCTTACCCTAACACATTTTTTATTAATATTAATGTATTTTTTTTTGTTCGAGTTTGGGTGTTGTTATTTTATTATTATTAATAATAATAATAATAATAATGTCTTTATTATTTTTTAAGGTTAATTATTAATAAATGAATAAATACATGTAAAAAAAATACTCAAATAAACAAAAATCATAAATAAAAAAGAAATTAATTAAATTAATGAATACTAAGTAACACTAAATAAATAATTTACCCTTAACTTTAACCCTAAGGCGGCGTACAGACGATCGGATATATCCGATGAAAACGGTCCGCGGACCATTTCCATCGGATATGTCCGATCGGGAGTTTGATCCGATGGCGTGTACACACCATCGGATCAAATTCCCCGCCGCCGGACGGCGCGGTGACGTAGTGGTGACGCGGCGGTGACGTTGACGCCGCCGCGTCACCGCCACGTCACCGCACCAGGAAGTAAAACACTTCCGCGCATGCGCCGAATCCATTCGGCAGCGGCGCGGCGGTGGTGGGAGCCGACATGTCTGCTGGTAAGTGTACTAACCAGCAGACATGTCGGGCGGACAGATTCCCACCGGATAGATTTCAAAGCATGC
This sequence comes from Rana kukunoris, assembly GCA_029574335.1. Taxonomy (NCBI): domain Eukaryota; kingdom Metazoa; phylum Chordata; class Amphibia; order Anura; family Ranidae; genus Rana; species Rana kukunoris. Next base: position 10,965,631 of record CM056057.1, on the reverse strand, counting down.
TTTGAAATCTGTCGGGTGGAGAAATCTGTCCGCTAGCCCATACACACGAGCGGAGATGTCTGCTGAAACGGTCCATCGGACCGTTTTCAGCGGACATATCCCCTCGTGTGTACGCGGCCTTACCCTGACACAATTTTTTTTTTATTATTAATGTATTTTTTTTGTTCGAGTTTGGGTGTTGTTATTTTACTATTATTATTAATAATAATAATAATAACGGTCCAGATTCACGTACATCGGCGCATTTTTTGACTGGCGTAGCGCACCTCCTTTACGTTAGATCGGTGCAATGTAGCGGCGCAATCACCGTATTCTCGTTTGATTTGCGCAGAAATTAGCGCCGGTGCAACGTAATTTCAGAGGCGTAAGGCGGAGTAATACAAATTGGGAAGGATGTGGGCGTGTTACATTGAAATGAGCCGTGACCCCATGCAAATGAAGGACCGGCCGGCTCGCGAATGCGCGCATGAAGCAGACCATGGTCAGCACCTCTGTGCGCATGCTCACAACTCGGGAACGGCGCAATCAGTGAAATTGGAAGTGGACCCGGGCAACTTAGTGAACTACGCAGACAGCATAAATAGACAGACACAAACGCACTTCCTTTGCAAAAGTACATCCCTTTGTATCCCTCCCTATACAGCAAGGTGCTTTTGTTCTGTTGTGTTCGCGTTTGTTGCGTTGTGACGTGTCTTTGTGATATTTGTTGACTGTGTGATCTAGTGTTTGGTAGAATATATTTGATAGTGTTTTTTGGTGACTGCTTGTGAGACTTTTTGGTTGATAGATTTTGTTTGTTTGTTTTGTTGCTTGATTTTTCCTGCTTGTTTTTGTGAGTGATTTTTGGTGATTGTTTGGGAGGGAGTTTTTGTATGAGTATGACTGAGAGGAAGCACAAGAGCAATTTTTCTTTGGGGGAGAAACAAATAATTGCCCGGGCCCTTACCCAATATGGCCGTTTTCTGCACGGCCCGGAGAGTGCCAACACCACCCCGGCCAGGAGGCGTGAGATTTTGCAGCACATTACTGACCAGGTGAATTCAGCTGGGGGGGGGGGGGAGACCCGGACAACGGCCGGGGATTGAAAAGAAGATCAATGATCTCCGGCGTCTGGTCCGAAAGAAGCTGGCCAAAATGGCAGCCCATGCCAGGGGCACTGGAGGGGGCCCACCATGCCCTGTTAGGCTGACAGCGGAGGAGCGTGCGGTGGCCCAGACCTTTCATAGACAACAGGTGGAGGGCCTGCCCGGCTATGACTCCAGTCATGAAGCCGTGATGCCAGGTAAGGTTTTTTTGCCCTATCAGGTGTGTAGCATGTGGGGGGGGGGGGGGAATATGTGGCAAGTGTGTGGATCCTCCAACCTGTGAATGTTTTGTGTCATCCACAGATGTGCAGGAGGGTGCTGGGCCATCTGGCCTGACCGCACCATCCCCAGGACAGCAGCCTGATGAGGACCCCCCGACAAGGCCGGAGTCCTCGGAGGAGGTTGAGGAGTAGGAGTTTGAGGAGGAGGAGGAGGATGTCATGTCAGCCAGTGGATTGTTGTTTTTGGAGGAGTCTTCCTCTCTGGCTGGCAGCAGCCAGCCCTCCATAAGGGCTAGCCCCTCCTACTCCTCCCCCAACAGGGCTCCCCTCCCAAGGGGCTCCCCTTCTCCCCGGCCACAAGCCTCAGCTGGAGGCAGGAAGTCGTCCCAGAAGACCAGGGGGGTGGCCGAGTTTCTGCCCGCCAATCTGAGAAGGGACCAGGCCCTTCAGACCCGCCATCTGGGACAGGTCAGCCAGACTTTGGTGCGGATGGAGGAGAGCCTGTCCTCCATAAAGGATACGCTTGGGGACCTGGACTGCCACTCCCTGGCTCTTACAAACTGTCTAAACGTACTGAAGACTACTACGGCAGGATGTGAGGGCCCTCACCCAGGCTATCCAGGACAACACGGCAACACTAGGTGCTGGCCTGACCAGAATTGCCGTGGCCTTGGAGGGCAGGCCGCCAGGTGGGCAGAGACCAGGGGCTGCTCCTCCTTCCCCGGATTACCCCCCCCCCATGAGTCTCCCCTGAGGAGCCATGGCCATGGGCGCCCCAGGCGTGGCTCACACCAGGGGCATTAATTTGTTTTCCCCCTTTTTATTTATTTTTCAGTTTTTGGGCTTTTTTTTCTGGAATTTTTTTATTTTTTGCCAGACTTTTTTTTTTTTTTTTGTGAATGATTTTGGAATGTGGGGGTGATATTCCTGTCGGAAAAGGGGTGTCACCCTCATTTGTGGTGGAGAAGGGTTCCCCAGGACCAGGGAGAAGTGATCCCCAGGTCTGTGTGAATGGTGTATGAATGTACAGTGACATAATTGGAGCCGTGGCGTGGCGTTGCTGCTCACAAGTCCAGCATGGTGGGCTTGTGCCAATCCAATGTGATGAGGATGTGGGGTGTGTGTGCTAGGGACCACAGTGGTGTGCATGCATGCATTCTCATTGTGCCATGATTAATGTGTGTGTTTAACGTGCAAAGATGCCTAATGTGAGCTGTCTCCTGGCTGCTCTTCCCTCAGAAGACGGGGTAGCCTCGGTTAGGGGGGGATTGTCTGGTTCAGGGGTCAGGTCATCACGTAGGTCAATCTGCAGGCCCTTTCTTACTGCGAAGTTGTGCAGCATGCAACATGCACCGATGATATGGCACACAAAGTTTGGGGAATACAACAGGGTCCCCCCAGACTTATCCAGGCATCGGAAACGTGACTTCAGGAGGCCAAACGTGCGCTCCACCACTGCACGTGTTTGGGCGTGGGCTTCATTGTATCTTTCCTCTCCTGGGGTTTGGGGGTTCCGGATAGGAGTCATGAGATGGGGTCCCAGTGCATATGCAGAGTCACCTGTAAGGGAAAAGACAGGAGGATGTTAGTCATGCATGTGCCCCTTGTGATGTGTGCATCATGGGGGGGGACAGTCATGCCTGCCACCCATGTCACTCACCAACCAGCCAGGTATCCCCATACACGTTCTGTTCGAATTCCATTGGGATGGGGCTCTGATTGTATATGTAGCTGTCATGGCTGGATCCGGGGTGTTTGGCACGGACGTGCCATATGAGGCCTTGGGCATCGACTATCAGCTGTACGTTGATGGAATGCCAATGCTTCCGATTGCAGTATATGTGCTCTGTCTCATGGGGGGGCTGGAGTGCCACATGTGTGCAATCAATGGCCCCCACGGTGCGTGGGAATCTGGCAATTCTGTAGAAATCTGTCATTGCCTTCAGCCGCAGCTCCTCAGTGGTGGGTTTGATGATTTGGTTGGCCATGCGTCTGAGGATTGCAGGGATAACCTGGTGCACACATCTGCTCATGGAGGATTGTGACATCCCAGCCACCACTCCACTTGTTCTTTGAAAAGAGCCACTGGCAAGGAAATGGAGTATTGCAAGGACCTTGACCAGTGGCTGCACTGCATGTGAGCGTTGTGTTGGGCTGGTGATGTCCTCCTGCAGGGTTGTGGTTAATTCCAGGATGGCATGAGGGGTGAATCTGAAGATGCGATACACCTCAGAATCACTCATGCCAAACAGGTCTATGCATGTGCGGTATATCCTCTCCCGTGCCCTCCTCCGTGCCATCCTCCGTGCCCTCATCCTTCTTTGCTCCTCTAAAGTCAGTAGTATAGCTATGAGCATGGATGCCACTGGCATGTTGGCATACAGATTGTTGTGCAGCAAGTGTGACTGCTCAGCTCCTCACTAACAGTGTTGCTTTCTCTGACATGTAGACGGATTGTCAAATTTTATACCACCTTTTATATGGTCTAATTTTAGACAGGACGTGCAGCTGTTGCGCACAGCACGTAGCCTGTGCTGCACCAACGTTCTTTTGTGGATCCCCGTAACTCCCTCATTTGCATATTTGAATAGCAAATCAATGGTGTGTCTAGCGCAGTCTTTGCGCAGACGGATGCGCCTGTCTATCGAAATTACGCCGGTCAAAAAAAAGTAGATTTCTTGCGTATCTCGTTTTGGGGATGCGGCGCATCAAAACACATGCGCAAATTTAGACTTACGCCGCGCATCTCCTGTAACGCCGGCGTAATCGCTCTGTGAATCTGGCCCAACGTCTTTATTCTTTTTTAAGGTTAATTATTAATAAATGAATAAATAAATGTAAAATAAATACTCAAATAAATAAAAATCATAAATAAAAAAGAAATTAATTAAATTAATGAATACTAAGTAACACTAAATAAATAATTAACCCTTAACTTTAAGCCTTACCCTGACACAAACGAGTTTGTGTGTTGTTATTTTATTATCATCATTATTATTATTATTAAAAATAACAATGCATTTATTCTTTTTTAAGGTTAATTATTATTTATTAATGTATTATTACATATTATTAATTTATTTTACTTATTTATGATGATTTTTAGTTATTAGTGTATTTATTTTACATTTATTTATCAATATATTATTACCATTTGAACATGCAAAGGGCGCCTTTCCATTAATTTCCATGGGAATACAAACGCGGCCAAAAAACTCCAGGCTCAGGTGCTTAGCTTCAGGCGACTTGGAGTGGGAATGTCAAACCGCATGCCAAATTGCATCGATAAAAAAATAATTTAATATTCAAGGCACATAATGCCCGACTTTCAGAGCGCATGCGCCGCTGAAGTCAGCAGCTGCATGCAGGGTGAATATCTCCTACGCGGTGCAGGTTTAGGAGATATTCATTTTATACACAGGTAAGCCTTATTATAGGACTTCCTGTAGGTAAAAGTAACAAAGCGGGGCATACAACCACTTTAGAGCCCATTCACACAGGTTGGACTTTGGTTCCGACTTCAAGTCGCCCCAAGTCTCCCCTAGTCGCCCCAAGTCTCCCCTAGTCGCCTCAAGTCGCACTGCATGAAGAAATCAATGTAAGTGAATGGAGTCATCTTAATGCACACTACTGAAGTCGCTCCGATTTGAAAAAAGGTTCCTGTACTACTTCAATCCTACTTCTTGGCGACTTGTATCCATTGATTTCAATGGAAGTCGCCTCCAAGTCGTATCCCCGTTCATAGTGAGGCAACTTTACAGGAAGTCGCCCCAGTGTGAACCGGTTTTAAGGCAAACCCCTCCCTCCCACAGAGCTGGTATTTGGTATGAATCATGAGGGGGAACTCCACGCCAAATTTTAAATTAAAAACCGGCATTGGTTCCCCCTCCAAGAGCATACCGACCCTTGGGTCTGGTATGGATTTCAAGGGGAACCCCCCTACGCTGAAAAAACGATGTGGGGGGAACCCCCCCCCCCAAATCCATTCCAGACCCTTATCCAAGCATGCAGCCCGGCCAGTCAGGAAAGGGGATGGTGATGAGTGCGCGCCCCCCCCTCCTGAACCGTACCAGGCCGCATGCCCTCAACATGGGGGGTAGGTGCTTGGGGGCAGGGGGGCGCCCTGCGGGCCCCCCCACCCCAAAGCACCTTGTCCCCATGTTGATGGGGACAAGGGCCTCTTCCCGACAACCCCGGGCCATTGGTTGTCAGGGTCTGCGAGCAGGGGGCTTATCAGAATCCCGGTCTTCTCTCTTCTTCTGACATTCGGGGGTCTTCTTCCGACTTCTCCCGCTCTACGGGTCTTTCTGCATTCTGCCAGGCACCCTATCTTCTTCTAGCTCCTTTACTAGCGGTGGCCCGGTCTTCTCCCTTCTGACTTCGGGGTCTTCATCCGACTTCTCCGCTCTCTTCTCCCACTCTCCGGTTCTTTCTGCCTTCTGCCAGGCACCCCTCTCCTCTTCTAGCTCTTTTACTAGCGGTGGCCCAGTCTTCTCCCTTCTTCTGACTTCAGGGGTCTTCTTCCGACTTCTCCGCTCTCTTCTCCCACTCTCCGGTTCTTTCTGCCTTCTGCCAGGCACCGCTATCTTCTTCCAGCTCCTTTACTAGCGGTGGCCTGGTCTTCTCCCTTCTTCTGATATTCGGGGGTCTTCTTCCCGACTTCTCCCGCTCTCTGGGTCTTTCTGCCTTCTTCCGGGCACCACTATCTTCTTCTAGCTCTTTTACTAGCGGTGGCCCGGTCTTCTCCCTTCTTCTGACTTCAGGGGTCTTCTTCCGACTTCTCCGCTCTCTTCTCCCGCTCTCCGGTTCTTTCTGCCTTCTGCCAGGCACCCTATCTTCTTCTAGCTCCTTTACTAGCGGTGGCCCGGTCTTCTCCCTTCTGACTTCGGGGGTCTTCATCCGACTTCTCCCGCTCTCCGATTCTTTCTGCCTTCTGCCAGGCACCGCTATCTTCTTCTAGCTCGTTTACTAGCGGTGGCCCGGTATTCTCCCTTCTTCTGACATTCGGGGGTCTTCTTCTGACTTGTCCCGCTCTACGGGTCTTTCTGCATTCTGCCAGGCACCCTATCTTCTTCTAGCTCCTTTACTAGCGGTGGCCCGGTCTTCTCCCTTCTGACTTTGGGGGTCTTCATCCGACTTCTCCGCTCTCTTCTCCCGCTCTCCGGGTCTTTCTGCTTTCTGCCAGGCACCGCTATCTTCTTCCAGCTCCTTTACTAGCGGTGGCCCGGTCTTCTCCCTTCTTCTGACATTCGGGGGTCTTCTTCCGACTTCTCCCACTCTCCGGGTCTTTCTGCCTTCTGCCAGGCACCCCTCTCCTCTTCTAGCTCTTTTACTAGCGGTGGCCCGGTCTTCTCCCTTCTTCTGACTTCGGGGGTCTTCTTCCGACTTCTCCGCTCTCTTCTCCCGCTCTCCGGGTCTTTCTGCCCTCTGCCAGGCACCCCTCTCCTCTTCTAGCTCTTTTACTAGCGGTGGCCCAGTCTTCTCCCTTCTTCTGACTTCAGGGGTCTTCTTCAGACTTCTCCGCTCTCTTCTCCAACTCTCCGGTTCTTTCTGCCTTCTGCCAGGCACCGCTATCTTCTTCCAGCTCCTTTACTAGCGGTGGCCCGGTCTTCTCCCTTCTTCTGACATTCAGGGGTCTTCTTCCGACTTCTCCCACTCTCCGGGTCTTTCTGCCTTCTTCCGGGCACCACTATCTTCTTCTAGCTCTTTTACTAGCGGTGGCCCGGTCTTCTCCCTTCTTCTGACTTCGGGGGTCTTCTTCCGACTTCTCCGCTCTCTTCTCCCGCTCTCCAAGTCTTTCTTCCTTCTGCCAGGCACCCTATCTTCTTCTAGCTCCTTTACTAGCGGTGGCCCAGTCTTCTCCCTTCTTCTGACTTTGGGGGTCTTCTTCCGACTTCTCCCACTCTCCGATTCTTTCTGCCTTTTGCCAGGCACCCCTATCCTCTTTTAGCTCTTTTACAAGCGGTGGCCCAGTCTTCTCCTTTCTTCTGACTTCAGGGGTCTTCTTCTGACTTCTCTGCTCTCTTCTCCCGCTCTCCAGGTTCCTTCTGCCTTCTGCCAGGCACCGCTATCTTCTTCCAGCTCCTTTACTAGCGGTGGCCCAGTCTTCTCCCTTCTTCTGACTTTGGGGGTCTTCTTCCGACTTCTCCCACTCTCCGATTCTTTCTGCCTTTTGCCAGGCACCCCTATCCTCTTTTAGCTCTTTTACAAGCGGTGGCCCGGTCTTCTCCTTTCTTCTGACTTCAGGGGTCTTCTTCTGACTTCTCCGCTCTCTTCTCACACTCTCCAGGTTCCTTCTGCCTTCTGCCAGGCACCGCTATCTTCTTCCAGCTCCTTTACTAGCGGTGGCCCGGTCTTCTGTGTCGCCTTCTTCCCTCTTCTCCTCTTCGATGTTGACTTGATGCTTCCTCCCACTGTAATGCCGGGTGCGCAACGATTTATATAGGCCTCTTATGAGGTCACAGTCCCATCATGCTTCAGGTAGTGATGACATAAGGGGCGGGGTCACTGGGTGATATCACCCGGTGACCACGCCCCATTCCTATATAAATCGTTGCGCAATGCGCACCCGGCATTACAGCGGGAGGAAGAGTCAAGTCAACATCAGAGAAGAGGGCAGAAGACGATGCAGAAGAACGGCTCGCCGCAAGTAAAAGAGCTAGAAGAAGATAGCAGAAGGCAGAAAGAACCGGAGAGCCGGAGAAGAGAACGGAGAAGTCAGGAGAAGACCCCCCAAGTCAGAAGAAGGGAGAAGACCGGGCCATCGTTAGTAAAAGAGCTAGAAGAAGATAGTGGTGCCTGGCAGAAGGCAGAAAGAACTGGAGAGCGGGAGAAGAGAGCGGAGAAGTCTATAAAAGACCCCCGAAGTTGGAAGAAAGACCCCAGGAGCTGACTAATAAATTACTTTAAAAACCTGTCTAGTGTGTTTTTTTCTTGACACTTCCCCCCAGGTGAATGGGTAGGGGTACGATGTACCCCATACTCATTCACATAGGGTGGGGGCCGGGATCTGGGGACCCCCAAGTTGCACTGTGATTCATACTCAAGTCGTGTCCAAGTTGCCTCCCAAAGTCGTGCTGGAAGTCGCGTTGCCCCTGTGTGAATGGGCTCTTAAAGCGGAGTTTCACCCTAAATATAAGATCTCCCATGCGCTTCAGCATACTGGCGTCAGCGCCAGTATGCTGGGTTTTTTTTTTTTTTATAGCACACTTACTGTTTTATCGTAGAAATCCTTTTCTGTCCCCCGCGGTGGACGGCGCCAGTACAGCGCGTCACATCTTCCTAAGATACCCGATATGGACTCGGGTATTTCCGGCGCTATGCGGCGCCTGCGCACAGACCTAGGAGCTGACTGCGCAGGCGCCGTATTTCTCCGAGTCCTATTTCGGAGAAATACGGCGCCTGCGCAGTCAGCTCCTAGGTCTGTGCGCAGGCGCCGCATAGCGCCGGAAATACCCGAGTCCATATCGGGTATCTTAGGAAGATGTGACGCGCTGTACTGGCGCCGTCCACCACGGGGGACAGAAAAGGATTTCTACGATAAAACAGTAAGTGTGCTATAAAAAAAAAAAAAACCCAGCATACTGGCGCTGACGCCAGTATGCTGAAGCGCATGGGAGATCTTATATTTAGGGTGAAATACCGCTTTAAGGAAAATAATTTAGATGATAGCAGACTGATGCAATGTAGATGTTTTATATGACCACTAGATGGCACCAATCTAAAGAATAAAACTTTATGTAGCTGTAGCACATTGACTAGGAAGCATAAAGTGACTCAAAGGGCCAGATTCAGGTAGATGGGCGAATCTTTATGTTGGAGTAACGTTTCTCATTTACGTTACTCCGACGAAACTTTAGGAGCAAGTACTGTATTCACATAGCACTTGCTCCTAAAGTTGCAGCGGCGTAGCGAAAATGAGCCGGCGGAATTCAAATTGGGCGGGTAGGGGGCGTGTATTATTATAACTAGGCGCGATCCCGCGGCGAACGTACTGCGCATGCGTCGTCTGTCAGTGTGCATGCTCCAAATTCTTGCCAGTGAACGTCAATCACGTCAATCCCCATTCACGGACGTTTTACGCAAACGACTCAAATTTTTTTTTTTCGACGCGATGACGACGGCCATACTTAACATAGGATACTCCACTAGGGGACTGCTTTATCTTTACGCCGCGTATCTCTTACCGAAACTTCGGAAAGTCACTGCGTCGGGCCCGAATACGATCGTGAATTGCCGATTCTCGCTGATTAACATATTCTCGGCGTTAATCAGCGGGAACGCCCCCAGCGCCATTTTTAAAATTGCAGTTCCGATACGACGGCGAAATACAATTACGCCGCTCGTATAGGAACTCCAACCCGGCGTTTCTTGTTTTCTGACTACAGAAAACAGAAACTGATTCTCCAGAGTAACTCTACCTGAATCTGGCCCAAAGTGATTATTTTTTTATTTAATGAAATTATTCCACCCACAACTCAATAGCCCTGTAATCTATTTATCATGTAATTGTTTTTGTGTCTCCTTGTATTGAGAGAGAGAGAGACTACGCTCTTAGTTGCATGGAACAATGAAGAATGAATGTAGTCACCTTCTTACAGGAAGTCGGATCACAGCACTAAAAAAGGTCCTCTCTTCCATCGCACACCCCCTAACGTCACAGTGCCCCCTTCACATCATAAACCCCCCATTTACATCACTTCCCCCTTCACATTATGAATCCCCCAATTACATCACAGTTCCCCCTTCACATCATGAATCCCCCCCATTTACATCACAATTCCCCCTTCACATCACAAACACCCCATTTACATCACAGTTCCCCCTTCACATCATGAGACCCCCCTCCATTTACATTTACAGTCTTCCCTTCACATCATAACCCCCCCCCCCCCCATTTACATCACTTCCCCCTTCACATTATGAACCCTCCATTTACATCACAAACCCCCGCCATTTACATCACTTCCCCCTTCATATCATGAACCCCCCATTTACATCACAGTCATCCCTTCACATTATAACCATTTACATCACAGTTCCCCCTTCACACCCATTACATCACAGTCCTCCCTGTAAATAAAGCCCTTTACTATGATGTCTGAGGGCCACAAGTTGGCAGTTCCCACAGGCAGGGACCTGTAAGCACAGATGACAACTGTCCCAGATTTGCCGGAAAAGACCCACATCTTGGACCTCAGTCCCGATGATGCTGTGTCCTGGGTCACGTCCTTGGCTAACAGTGCCACCCCAATTTGAGTCACTGCCCAGGCACAATATCACAGTTCACCCTTCACATCACAAACCCCCCATTAACATCACAAACCCCCCATTTACATCACAGTTCCACCTTCGCATTATGAACCCCCCCTCCCCATTTACATCACAGTTCCCTTTCACATCATGACCCCCCCCCCCCCATTTACATCAGAGTTCCCCCCTTCACATCACAAATGCCAGGTGTGCAACGATTTATATAGGCCTCTTATGAGGTCACAGTCCCATCATACTTCCCCCCTCACATCATGAACCCCCTATTTACTATGATATCTGAGGGCCACAAGTTGGCAGTTCCCACAGAAGGGGACCTATAAGCATAGACAGGGGCGGACTGACAACTCATGGGGCCCCCGGGCAATAGAAGATTTTGGGGCCCCCAGGCTTACAGATGGCCACCAAGCCAGGTGGCAGTACAGAGGCGGGGCAGCTAAAACTTTGGGATTTTCACATCAAAAGCATGTAGGTTTTGGACATATCAGGGACAGATGTAAAAAAAACACAGATTTTTACATACTGTGCCTGGTTTTTGATAAGCCTGGCAACCCTGATGGGGCCCTCTAGTGGCATGGGGCCCTCGGGCAGTGCCCGAGTTCCTCAATGGTCAGTCCGCCCCTGAGCATAGATGACAACTGTCCCAGATTTGCCGGAAAAGACCCACATCTTGGACCTCAGTCCTGATGATGCTGTGTCCTGGGCCACGTCCTTGGCTAACAGTGCCACCCCAATTTGAGTCACTGCCCATGCACAGTAACTCAATGAAACCCTTCACTACGGTGTCTGAGGGCCACACTTTGTCAGTTTCCATAGAAGGGGTCCTGTAAGCATAGATGACAACTGTCCTGGATTTGTCGGGACAATCCTGCATCTTGGACCTTAGTCCTGATGATGCTGTATTCTGGGCCACAGACCCTGATCACAGTGCCACCCCATTTGAGTCACTGCCCATGCACAGTAACTCAATGAAACCCTTCACTATGGTGACTAATGGCCACGAGTTGGGAGTTCCCATAGAAGGGGACCTGTAAGCACAGATGACAACTGTCCTGGATTTGTCAAGACAATCCTTCATCTTGGACCTCAGTCCTGATAAAGCTGGGCCACGGCCCCTGATCACAGTGCCATCCCAATTTCAGTCACTGCCCATGCACAATAACTCAATAGAGCCCTTCACTATGGTGACTGAGGACCACAAGTTGGTAGTTTTCACAGAAGGGGACCTGTGAGCATGGAAGGCAACTGTCCTGGATTTTCTGGCAAGGACCCACATCTTGGACCTCAGTCCCAATGATGCCGTGTCCTGGGCCACGTCCCTGGTTTACAGTGCCACGCCAATTTAAATCACTGCCCATGCACAGTAATCAATGAACCCCTCCACTATGGTATCTGAGGGCTACAGGTTGGCAGTTCCCACAGACGGGGACCTGTAAGCACAGATGACAACTGTCCCGGGTTTGCCAGAAAAGACCCACATCTTGGACCTAAGTTCCAATGATTCTGTGTCCTGAGCCACGACCCCATGGGCCACCTGGAGCAGAGAACCAGAGGGGTGCCACGAATTTATAAAAAAAAAAGGGGTGTAGCCCCTCTGGGGACCACTGGACCCTTTAATAAAAACAAATAAAAAAAATATATATAAAAAAAAAAATGTATATAAATAAAGGGGGGGGGGGGTTGCCATCCGGGGACCTGGGGAGCTCTGGGCCCTTTAATAAAAACAAAAAAATATATATCTATATATATATATATATATATATATATATATATATATATATATATATACAAAAATATATATACAAAATTAAAAAAATATATAAAAAAATGTAAATATATACAGGTAGTTGCCATCCAGGGCCCTGGGGACCTCCGGGGCCCTTTAATAATAATTAAAAAAAAATATATATATATATATATATATATATATATATATATATATAAAAATGTAAAAAAAATTTTTTATAAAAAATAAAGGGGGGTTGCAATCCGGGGCCCTGAGGTCCTCTGGGCCTTTAATAAAAAATATATATATATAAAAAAAAAAAAATTAAAAAAAGGGGGTTGCCATCCCGGCCCCTGGGGACCTCCGGGTACTGCCTGTACCCCCCCTGATGGCGGCCCTGGCAATCCCTCTTTGAGTTGCTGCCCATGCACAGTAAGCATAGACGACAACTGTCCCGGATTTGCTGGAACAATTCCGCATCTTGGCCCCCAGTCCCGATGATGCTATGTCCTGGTCCATGTCCTCAGATCAGTGTCACCCTTTTTTTGAGGCCTTCACTATGGTGTTTGGGGGCCACAAGTTGGCAGTCTCCACATAATCAGAGGCGGGGTTTGGGCAAGCCACTCCAGTAAATGATCGCCTGGTTACTGGATGGGCAGACTGTGGGCGGGATTTAATGTGATGGGAAATGTTGGTAAATACCTGTAAGTGAAACGTAAGCAGAGAAAAATCAAGTCATTTGTTATGGTGTTTGGGGGCCACAAGTTGGTGGCCCCCCCATACTTAGATACTGGGTTAGCCTGGGCCACTCCAGTAGGTGGACGGCCGCCTGGTTACTGGGTGGACTGCGGGCAGAGTAAGATCTGACATGGTGGTAATACTGTAAATGCCTATAAGGGAAAGTGAAATTTCCTCAAAATAAGATCAATCCTCCTTCTCTGGTAGGCAGGGCTGTGCTGTGTGACAGAGCTGTGTAAATCTCAGCACTGGATGGATTCCTGTAATAAGAGGCCTTTATTTTGCCTGCGGTTCAACAGAAAAAGTTTGCCACATTAAACGTCTCATTAGATTTTCCTTCCATGCTTGTGTAACGTCTTGGTAGAACTTCGCCGTTCATAGTAGGAAGTTCTATGATGAGCTCAGAGCTGCGCGTTATTTCCATCCACAAACCACATCCAGCAGAAGACATCCTCATACCGATCTTCTCTGTGACTGGTCTACCAGGAATACAGGGCTGGGCTTGTGTACCAACAAGACCCTCTGTACTCTGTACTCGTATTGTCACAGTGATTACCGGAGAGCGAGAAAGAACAACAATGGACAGGAAAGGTGAGACCAACATTCCAAAAGTGAAATATTTATCATTTTATTTTCAAATTCTATCAGTGTGTGATGGAGGTCGTCATTAGAATGGATGAACAATATCCTGTATGGTGCTACAAGTGGTCCAACAAGTCTTTATATCAATTTTTATTTTTTATTTTTATTTTTTTACATTTTTGTCTTCAGATTGAGCTATGTGTGTGTGTATCTGTATAGAGATATTTATAATTATTATTTATATATTTTTTTTTATTTTTTATATTTGTCTTCAGCTCAAGCTATGTGTGTATATAGATATTTATAATTATTATTTATTTGTATATATATATATATATATATATATTTATAAATATCTATAGCTCAATCTGAAGACAAAAATGTGTGTGTGTATGTATATATATATATATATATATATATATATATTATTTTTAAAAATGTTGGGCCAGATTCAGGTACAATTACATTGGCGCAGAGTATCAGAGATACACTACGCCGCCGTATTTTACCTGGCTCTACGACAAATTAATGTAGATTTTGGCCCGTAAGGTACGGCGGCGTAGTGTATTTCTCGTGGCGGAATCGAAATACGCGATTAGGGGGCGTGAAGCATTTAAATTAGGCGCGTCCCCGCGGCGATCGAACTGCGCATGCTCCGTTCAGAAATTTCCCGCCGTGCATTGCGCGAAATAACGTCGTTACGTCATTTTTTGTTTGAGTAGCGTCGTTTACGTACATTCCTATTCCCGGACGACTTACGTAAAAAATAAAAAAAAAACGTTGAAATTCGACGCGGGAATGACGGCCATACTTAACATGGGCTGTCTAACTATAGACCAGATAAAAGCTGGAATAACTTTACGCGGCAAAAAGATGACTACAGATGCCGTAAGAGATTGCGAATGACGCTCGTAACTTCGTGGATCGTCGGAAAAAGCTCATTTGCATACCCCGATGCGGAAAACTACGGGAACTCCACCCATCGGCCGCAAATTTATTGCAGCGTAGATCCGAAGGCGTACGAACACGTAAGCCAGTCGGATTGAAGCCCGAAGCCGTCGTTTCATGGTTTGAGGATTCAGACTAATGAAACGACGCGCGTAATTTGAAAGTAATTTAAACAGGAGATAGACCGGAGTAAGGGCTCTGTGAATCTGGCCCGTTGTCTTCAGATTGAGCTGTGTGTGCGTTTTTGGATATAGATATTTATAATTATTTTATATATATATATATATATATATATATATATATATATATTGGGCCAGATTCAGAAATAATTAGATTCCCGCAGAGTATCAGAGATACTCTACGCCGCCGTCCCCACGCGTCCCCACGGCGATCGAACTGCGCATGCTCCGTTCAGAAATTTCCCGCCGTGCATTGCGCGAAATCACGTCGTTACGTCATTTTTTTTTTTGAGTAGCGTCGTTTATGGACATTCCTATTCCCGGACGACTTACGCAAAAAAAAATAAAAAATTGAAAGTCGACGCGGGAACGACGGCCATACTTAACATGGGCCGCGTAACGTTAGACCAGCTAATAGCTGGTTTAACTTTACGTAGCAAAAAAATGACGTACGCGAATTGCGAACGAGGCTCGTAACTTCGTGGATCTCCGTAAAAAGCTAATTTGCATACCCCGACGCTGAAAACGACGCGAACTCCACCCAGCGGCCGCAAAAAGATTGCAGCGTAGATCCGAAGGCGTACGAAGACGTAAGCCTGTCAGATCGAAGCCCAACGCCGCTGTATCATGGTTTGAGGATTCAAACTAGTGATACGGCGCGCAAAATTTGAAATTACTCCTGTCTAACCCCAGTTAGTCAGGCGTAATCGCTCTCTGAATCTGGGCCATTGTCTTCAGTATGAGCTATGTGTGTGGGTATCTGGATATAGATTTTTTTTATTATATATATATATATCTATATATATATATACATATATATAGATATATATATATATATATATATATATATATATATATCATTTTATTTTTTTTGTCTTCAGATTGAGCTATGTGTGTGTGTATCTGTATATAGATATTTATAATAATTATATTTTTTTTTTTATTACATTTTTGTCTTCAAATCGAGCGTATATATATGTGTATATATGTGTGTGCGTATCTGGATATAGATATTAATATTATATATATATATATATATATATATATATATATATATATATATAGTTTTTTTATTTTATTTTTTTACATTTTTGTCTTCAGATTGAGCTATGTGTGTGCTTATCTGATATAGATATTTATAATTATTATTTATATATATATATATATATATATATATATATATATATATATATATATTTGTCCTCAGATTCAGCTAAGTGTGTGTGCATATCTGTATATAGATATTTATAATTGTTATTTATATATCGTTTTTTAATTAAAACATTTTTACATTTTGGTCTTCAGATTGAGCTATGTGTGTGCTTATCTGGATATAGATATTTATCATTATTATTTATATATATATATATTTTTTGTCTTCAGATTGAGCTATGTGTGTGCGTATCTGGATATATATATATATATATATATATAACATTTTTATTCATATATTTACTTTTTATTTTTGTAATTTTTGTCATCAGATTGAGCTATGTTTATTCCAAGCAATCTCATATATATATATATATAGTGTGTGACATAGGGGGTTGTTGGCTCTCGTGGTAGATGCGTTTTTGTGTAGTGAGTCGACACCAAACAGGTGTATATCGTTAAGTGTCTGGTAGCCCACGTTTATTAAATGAGAAAAAACAAAACAAAAGTCCACTCAGGAATCTCACGCAAGGGGTTTAAACAATGTTGAGAGATAACTGAAAATACCATCCCACCTGGCTACTCTTTCAATAGCACTGCTGCCATAGGTACTGGTCCCTTAAACCACCAGCTCTTCCAGTCCAACAGTCTTGGATGCATACAGTCTTAGAGGTCCTTAACCCCTTCCATACAGGGCATTTTCACCCCCTTCCTGCCCAGACCAATTTTTAGTTTTCAGCGCTGTTGCACTTTGAATGACAATTGCGCGGTCAGGCAACACTGTACCCAAATAAATCGTTATGTTTTTTTTCCCCACACAAATAGAGATTTCTTTTAGTGGTATTTGATCATCTCTGCGGTTTTTATTTTTTGCGCTATAAACAAAAGAAGAGCGACAATTTAAAAAAAACACAATATTTTTTTCTTTTTATTTAATACATATCACAATATTTTTTTTAAAAACCTTTTTTTCCCCTCAGTTTAGACCGATACGTATTCTTCTACGTATTTTTGGTAAAAAAACCGCAATAATCGTATATTGATTGGTTTGCGCAAAAGTTATAGCATCTACAAAATAGGTGATAGATTTATGGTATTTTTATTTTATTTTTTTTACTAGTAATGGCGGCGATCTGCGTTTTTTTTTTTGTGGGCGTGACATTTCGGTGAACATATCGGACACTTTTGACACGTTTTTGGGACCATTCACATTTACACAGCGATTATTGCTATAAAACTGCACTGATTACTGTGTAAATGTGACTGGCAGGGAAGGGGTTAACACTAGGGGGCGCTGAAGGGGTTAAAATGTGTCCTAAAGTATGTTCTAACTGTAGGGGGAGGGGGACTCACAAGGGGAGGAGACCGATGTGTGTTCCTCTGTACTGGGAACACACATCGATCTCCTCACCGCTGACAGGAGGTGGATCTGTGTGTTTACACACACAGATCCACACTCCTGACGTGATTGCCGGAAATCGCGGGTCCTAGAACGCCGTGAAGACAGGATGTTGTGCAACGTTCAGTCTCATCGGCGAGGGGATGACCATAGCGTCATTTCCCTATGGGCTGGAATTGAAGGGGTTAAACGCACACAGCTTCTGGCTCCTTGGATGCACACAGCTTGAAGCCCTTCAACGCACACAGCTTTGAGCTTCTTAATGCACACAGCATCTATCTTCACACAAAGACACTCACTAGCAGCCACTGCTCCAACTCCACCTTCCTCTCACTTCTGCTCTCCCCAGGCCTTCACAGGGCCGTCTTAATAGCATCATGGGCCCCTGGGCAAAGAAATGCCCCGGGGCCCCTACAATGATGACAATGCAGGTAAACAGACATCAAGTAGGTAGGAGGCAGACTGCCTCCCCTGTGTATCTATCACTCTCAGTGCCACCATGGGGCCCCCAATTTCGGGGCAGCGTGGGCTGAAGGACCAGCTGCTTTGGGGAAAGTGCAGGGGCCCCCCATGCAGCTGGGGCCCCTGGGCAGTGCCCAGGTGTGCCCTTTCATTAAGGCCTCGTACACACGATCAAATCTGTCCGCTGGAAACGGTCTGCTGGACCGTTTCAGCAGACAGATTCGATCGTGTGTACGGCCGAGCCGACGGATTTGGCCACCCGACAGATTTCAAAGCATGCTTTGAAATCTATCGGGTGGGAATCCGTCCGCCCGACATGTCTGCTGGTTAGTACACTTACCAGCAGACATGTCGTCCCGCACCGCCGCCGAATGGATTCGGCGCATGCGCGGAAGTGTTTTACTTCCTGGTGCGGTGACCGCCACGTCACCGCCACGTCAGCGCGCTCTCTGCTGGCGGGGATTTTGGTTTGCTCGTGTGTACACGCGAGCAAACCATAATCCCAGCAGACAGATTTGTTCAAATCTGTCGGACGGACAGATTTGAACAAATCTGTCTGCTCGTGTGTACGAGGCCTAAGACAGCCCTGGCCCTTCATTATATGAGCTGTGTGCACCTGGGCACACACCCTGCAGGCTGTCTTTAAAACCCGGACACAGGGTTGGAGATCTCGTCCCACCCAGGACTCTGGAGGATCTCCAAGCCACAGAGCCCCATGCAGAAATAGAAAAACCTGAGAAAACTGCCAGAGCAGTTTTCTCTGTTTTTAAATTTACACTCTGCAGCTCTGCACTCAGCCGATATGCAGCCTCTGGGCCAGATTCTCAGCCGCGCTACGACAGGGTATCTCAGATACCCCGTCGTATCAAAGTTTTTTTCCCCGTGTATCTATGCGTGTGATTCCTAGAATCACTTACGCATAGATACAGGTGAAGATCCGACAGGTGTAAAACAATTACACTGTCGGATCGTAGATGTACTGACATTGGCGGCCGCTAGGTGGCCTTTACGTTGTTTTCTCATTTGCCTATGCAAATGAGCCTAATACGCCGATTCCCGAACGCTTTTACGCCGCCCCGTCGTAGTTTACGTCGTTTTCGTACGCGTAAGGTTACCCCTGCTAATATGTGGAGTAACCTTACGAAGTGCCGTCGGATGCCGTCGGATGCCATGTTAACTATGGCCTCGGGACCGCGTCGTGTTGTGCGTCGTTTACGTCGTTTGCGTACGTCGATTCTCAATGGGGCTGGCGTACGCTACGATTACGTTGTTTACATTGAGAAAATGTGACGTCCTTTGGAGCATGCGCACTGGGATTTCATCGCGGCCGGCGCATGCGCAGTTCAATCGGCACGGGGGCGCGCTTAATTTAAATACAAGCCGCCCCCTTCGATTTACGCGGGGATACGCCGGGCCATTTACGCTATGCCGCCGCAAACTACAGAGCAAGTGCTTTGGGAATAAAGCACTTGCTCTAGTACAATGCGGCGGCGTAGTGTAAATGGCTAACGCTACGCCGCCGGAATTATATGAGAATCTGGCCCTCTGTGTCCACTTTAATCCCATCTTCTTTGGGACAGAGCCTCGCTCTGCTACAATATATATATATTAGAAATTTGCATGATGAAAAAATGTGTTTGGTTTAAATTTGTTAATCTAGTTTATTTTTTTCCGTTAAATTCAGTTGAGTCGTTCAATTCGTATTCGGAATTCGTATTTTTTAGATTTATTTTTTTAATTTACAGGTTTTTTTTTTCGATTCCACATTCAAATCGAAAAACTTATTTTTTATTATTATTTGAACGCAGCAAAGTGAACAAACAAAAGAAAAATCTTCATGAAATTATTACAATTACTCTTTAAATCACCTTTGGCTTAACTAAAACAGCATTAGTTTGAAATGGTACTCTAATAACCCCCACAGTCTTTGATTTCAGCAATATGTGTACAGTTATGGCGTGAAAACACGATCGTTTTTCGGCATGAAAAAAAAATTTAAAACGACGTTAAGAAATGAAGCATGCTCGAATTTTTTTTTTGTCCTTTTTCAGAAGATGAAAAACGATGTGAAGCCCACACACAATGGGCCAGATTCAGAGAGCCATTACGCCTGTGTAACTGGTGTTAGACTGGAGTAATTTCAAATTACGCGCGTTTTCTAGCTAGTCGAAAACCTCAAACCATGAATAGACGGCTGCGGGCTTCAATTCGACTGGATTACGTGTTCGTACGCCTTCGGATCTACGCTGCAATAAAATTGCGGCCACTGGGTGGACTTCCCCTCGTTTTCCGTGTCGGTGTATGCTAATGAGCTTTTGCCGGCGATCCCCGAAATTACGATCTTCAATCGCAATCTCTTACGGCATCTTTAGTCATCTTTTCGCTGCGTAAAACTATACCAGCTTTTTGCTGCTCTAATATTAGACAGCCCATGTTAAGTATGGCCGTCGTTCCCGCGTCGAATTTCTACGTTTTCCGACGTCTTTTATTATTTTTTACGTAAGTCGTCCGGGAATAGGAATGTTCGCAAGCGCCGCTACTCAAACAACGAATGACGTAACAACGTGATTTCGCGCAATGCGCGGCGGGAAATTTCTGAACGGAGCATGCGCAGTTCGATCGCCGCGGGGACGCGCTTAATTTAAATGCTTCACGCCCCCTAATCGCGTATTTCGATTACGCGGCGAGAAATAGACTACGCCGCCTTGGCGTACGGGCAGAAATCTACCAGGATTCGGTGTAGAGCCTGGTAAAATACGGCAGCGTAGAGTATTTCGATTACGCAGCGCAATATTAAGTGTATCTGAATCTGGCCCAATAATTTTAAATGATGTTTTTAAAAACGTGTTTTTTTTTTCATGCCGAAAAATGATTGTGTGTACGCAGCATGACAAATGAAAGATTTTTCTGAATATTAATTTGGGATGAAACGAACCGCATGTCTAATATATATATACACACATTTTACATTTTGTCTTCATATTGAGCTATGTGTGTGCATATATGGATATAGATATTTAATATTATTATTACTTATAATTTATTATCAATAATGCATTTTTATTTATTTATTTGTTTTTCAATTGTTGTCTTCATCTTGTCTTCCAATTGACATTTGTTTATTCCACGCATATTTATTTTGCAAGCAGTGTGTGTGTGTTTGCTACAATATGTTTAATCGAGGTAAAACACACACACACTGCTTGCAAAATAAATATGCTTGGAATAAACAAATGTCAATTGGAAGACAGGAGGAAAACGCATACCTGTATATTTTATTTCTTTTGCAGTTGCTCCGGAGCTTAGTAAATGAGGCGAAGCTTCACTTTGCAAAGAATAGCCAATTTAGGAAAACAGCCGAGAATCCCGATGGGAAAATAGAGAACCCTGCTCTCTATTTTCCCGACAGGATTCCTGGCAGAGTGTTTCCTGCCGAGAAAACCAGTCGTCTGTATGCTTACCTGTTCCATTGGAAACACCGCACATGCTCGATAAGAGTTTGACGCATGCGCGGTGGCATACAAGGTTAGTGTAGGGTGTAGCAAGATGGCGGCAACGACATCGAATGTAACAAGCGCTGGTTTGTCGTAGTCGAAGACGTCACCGTGTTCTTGCCATTCAAAAGAATGGCAGTTCTTTCGAGTGGCCATCTGTTTTGCACTGCAAGCTCGCCAGGAATCCGTCAGGAAAACCGTCATTTTTTTTCTGACGGGATTCCCGGCCGTGTGTACAGAGCCTTAAACTGCACTTCCAAAGAGCACAGTTTATTTGCTTTTAGTAAATAAACCCCAGTGTGTGTGTTTGCTATGTACAGCTACAATATATTTACCCCAATATATTTACCCCGGCAACTTCTACCCCCTTCCTGCGCAGGCCAATGTTCAGCTTTCAGCGCTGTCACACTTTGAATAACAATTGCGCGGTCGTGCCATGCAGTACCCATATGACATTTTCTATATTCTTTTCCCGCACAAATAGAACTTTCTTTTGGTGGTATTTAATCACCTCTGGGATTTTTTATTTCCTGACGCATTCATGGCAGCACACACTGGGTTGTGACTCCGCCCCCACAAACTGACAGGATTGGTTAGCTATAAATTTGAAGTGGAGACACCCGGCATCATTCTCTTTTTTTATCCTCACCTGACAGGACGTGGACGTACAGCTTGCCTCCTACCGCTATCGCCCCAGCAGGTTCAGCCTCTCCTGTTTGGAAGTCCCCCTTGTACAGTCTCTAATAGAGCTTTATGGGGGGAACCCCGCTCTGGTGGTCTTAGGGGGTAAAAATCCCGGCAAATTCCTGGCATCTAACAGACTCTAAATGAGCTTATTCCAGGGAGTGGCTCTCCTTCCTTTTTCTTTTTTTTGACCTCCTAGTGTTTCCTGGCTGCTGTCCCTGTGGCTTATTTCTCCCTCGTTTCGTGTGCTTGTTTGTTTACTTTGGAACCTAGCAGGTCATACTGGGCCTTGTTGTTCCATGTCCCTCTGCTCCAGATCGCGTCCCCGGGCCGTTCTGCGCATGCGCGCAGCCCAGTGATGACGCCGGCAGCCTCCCTCGCCCTCATCCAAGATGGCGTCGGGACGCGCGCGGCGCTACTGCGCATGCGCGACCGCGTCATCAGCGCCGCGACGGTGGCGCCGAATTTAAAAAACAAAATTTTTCCTTTTACTTCCTAGGCTGCTGCTTTGCCCGATTCCATAGGCGATTTCTTCCCAGAGGTACCTTACACTCCTTTCTCCCATTTGGCCATTGTTTCCTGCCTTTCTGACCTTTCTTTTTTCTTTCCTCCAGTTTCCACAGCTGCTGTCTCTGTGCATCCTATGGAGCCCACTGCCCTCGCAGACCATTACCAACAAACTAGGTATGGAGGCCGTCATAAATTGGGTAAGTAGTGAAGAGAAAAAAGAGAGCCGGCCACTGAACACTGCTTTTTTTGCAGTCCCACCAGGCCCAAAGATGCAAGCCCACGGCGCAGGGAACGGTCCAGGCATACATCAAGCAGGAGGTCCCGCAAGAGCCGATCAAGATCTTCCTCCCGCTACCACCGATCTAGGCATAGCCGATCACGCCGCAGCCGATCCCGTCACAGCAGGTCTCATCGCAGACGGTTGCCCTCATTGCACCGCGAACGTTACCATGCCAGTCCTGCGGCTAATGCCTGCTGGGTATGCGGTGCTGTTGCATTGCCAGGGAAACTAGCTTGTCGCACCTGCTTCAATGAAGCAACCACAGAGCGGCTACAGACCTCATGAGAGAGCCAGTGCGGGAATCAATCTGGACCACGGCTCCCCTGGCCTGTGATGATCCCACCCCAGGCACTTCATCGGCCTTCGGCCCATATGCCCAGCTAGCGGGGACCCTTTCCGATCATGAAGAACATGAGGTAGTATCGGGATTTGACTTCAGCCTGGTTGAGCCTTTTGCACGCTCTGTTAAAGAGGCTATAGGTTGGGAGGAACCAGTAGCGGAGCCACTGAAAGTTGGGAAGTACTTCCCCGAGTTAAGGAGGGACCCTGAACTGTTCCCCTTCATTGAGGAATTGGAAGACCTCATCAGAGATGAGTGGGAAAAACCAGATAAACGGCCTGGCCTGTCCAATAAACTAGCAAAGTTGTACCCTCTGAATGAGGCTAAAGTTTCTTCCCTCATTAACGCTCCCGTTGTGGATTCATCCCTAATGCGGCTTGCCAGGCACGTCACTTTACCAATAGAGGACGCCGTCTCGTTCCGAGATGTTCTCGACCGCAAGATCGACCTGGAATTAAAGAAAGCATATTGTACGGCAGGAGGAGCATGTAGACCAGCCATTGCCACAGCGGCACTGTAGAGGGACTACTTGACGCTGAAGAAGTCCCGCCCACGAGACGTAATGCGTACGCAAGGGGAGGAGCTACGCAGGACGTTACCCCGATCGTCATCATCGTATACTCGATACTGACACAGCATACACTCTGCTCATGAGTGTTCCCTAATGTGAGTGGCCATTTGTATATATCTTTTAAGCATTAAAGTGGTTCCATACGGAGAGCACTAGATTTTGTTTGTGTGTTTCCTTCCTATATGGTTCCTATGCGCCCTGAGTGTGGGTGCCATCCATGATCCACCGTTCCATCTGAGGATTTGGCTGTATTTTAACAACTGCTGCTATGCTTTGTGACCTGTTTCAGGTCAAATCATTAAGGTGAGAGTCCATCTTGCATGCGGTGGTGGAAGTCTTTGTGGTGTTATCGTCACCCTCACTGTTTCTGGATTTACGTTGAAGTTTGGATTGCTTTTTCACATGGACTTTTTTGCTATCACTTGGACACTTATTATATAATTCTCTGATTATTATTTTTAGTTTAATACATTGCGCTGCACTCTTTCACTGTACATTACCTCAGGGGACCAACAAAAGTCCTTTTGAAGGCTCGCCTGCCCACCCCACTCAGGTGGGCGCCAGGCTCAGAGGTTTCGCACAAGTTTGGTCAGAACACATAGAGGACCCATGGACTCTTTCCACGATCAAGCAGGGTCACAAATGGAACTTTATAGGGGCATTGCCTCACACTGTCTTCCAACCCACCAAAATTCCATCCTCCATGGACAAGAGGAAACTTCTCATTCAGTACGTTTCAGAATTAATACTGAAGGGGGCAGTCGTGGAAGTTCCTGCGCACCAAAGGGGCAGGGGTTTTTATTCCCCTCTATTTTTGGTGCGAAAGAAATCAGGGGATCTTCGTCTCGTGCTGGACCTCAAACGACTCAACAGAAGAATCCAAATAGAGGCCTTCAAGATGGAAAGTCTCCAGTCCATCCTTCTGGCAGTAATTCTAGGAGATTGGATGCTGCCAATCGATCTATCAGACGCCTACCTTCATGTGCCAATTCACCCTGCATTCCAAAAATGTCTACGCTTCTCCATCAGTCAGCATCACTTCCAGTTCCGATGCCTACCTTTCGGGATCTCTTCGGCATCCAGGACGTTCACAAAGGTCCTCCTCCCACTCATAGCACTCCTCAGGGAGAGAGGGCTGAGGGTACACCATTATCTGGACGATATTCTGCTTTTAGCAGCAAATCGGGAGACTCTGCTCCTCCAGCGGAAGATCCTAATTTCGACCCTCCAGAACTTCGGTTGGCTAATCAACTGCCAGAAGAGCAGCCTCCAACCCTCACAAACTATGATATTTCTGGGGGCAGATTTGGATACGAAGCAGAACAGAGTGCAGTTGCCCTTGGAGAAGGTGGGTCCGCTAAATCGGAAGGTGCGCACTCTATTGTCCTCCAAACTCACATCAGCCAGAACCTGCCTCAGCATGCTGGGCTCTATGTCTTCGACTATACCCATGATCCAGTGGTCCCAGTGGCACATGAGAACCTTCCAGAATGCCTTTCTCAAACAATGGGACGGAACCTCAATGCACCAATCCATCAATATTCCCAGCCGAGTAAGACACGCTCTTCTGTGGTGGACTCATCCTCCCAACCTCAGAAGATTCAGGTCCATAGCCCCTCCGAGCCCGGAGATTGTGACATCAGATGCCAGCGAGAGGGGTTGGGGGGCTCACTACCGGGATCAGACACCCCAGGGACAGTGGCACTTCCCTGTGCGGGGCACAGTGTCGAACATACTGGAGCTTCGAGCTGCGTTCCAGGCCCTCTTAGCCTTCGCGCCTCTACTACAAGGGAAGACCGTACTAATCCTGATGGACAACAGGGTGGCCTATGTCCAGAGACAAGGCGGTACCCGGAGCCACACACTATTAGAGGAGGTTCACCCCATAATGGAATGGGCCCAGACACATCTATTGGACCTAAGAGCAGTTTACGTTCCAGCGGCGCAGAACACGCTTGCCGACTTCCTCAGCAGAGAACTCCGGTCGAACAACGAGTGGTCTCTGAATCTCCGGGAGTTCTCCATTTTGACGGAGGCATGGGGGGTTCCGGAGATCGACCTGGCGGCAACACCAGCGAATGCCAAATGTTCGAGATTTCTGTCCAGAGTGCCCTTTCCGACAGCAGAGGGGACAGATTGCCTTCTTCATCCATGGGACTTCAAGCTGGGGTACATCTTTCCTCCAACTCCCCTGATAGCGAGGTTCCTATCCCGGCTCCGAAGATCATCAGCCACTGTGATAACGATAATACCGTTTTGGCCAAGGAGACCGTGGTTCACCACTCTCCTACAACTCAATACCCGACCTCCAATCCATCTACCAGTGTCGGCGGACCTCCTACACCAAGGTCGGTTCCTCCATCCAGCCCCAGACAGGCTCCACTTGACAGCCTGGAGGTTGAGAGGACTAGACTAAGGGAAGATGGATGTTCCCAAGCAGTTATAGCAACCATAATGCAAGCCAGGAAGGTCACCACAAACACCGTTTACACCAGAGTTTGGGAAAGATTTGCCCACTTGGCGCAACTTAAAGGTTGGAATCACATCTCTCCGGATCCTTACCAAATCCTAGAGTTCCTACAAACGGGAGTAGACAAAGGCCTAAGTTCAAGCACCCTAAGGGTACAGATCTCCGCTCTGTCCGCTAAAACTGGCACTAGATGGGCCCTGCACCCGTTGGTCATCCAGTTCATGCAGGCCTGCACGAAAATCAGGCCGCCCAGAAGACCATCCTTTCCGGCTTGGGACCTGTCGGTAGTTCTGGAAGCACTGTCCAATCCACCTTTCTTCCCACTCAGCGCTATCTCCTTATGGGACCTGTCCCTAAAGTTGTCCTTCCTCATTGCCATCGCTTCGGCTAGGAGAGTGTCGGAGTTACAAGCCCTCATGTCTAAGGAGCCATACTTAGTTTTCCTGCCCGACAGGGTGGTGCTGAGGCCTTCAGATCGCTTCCTCCCCAAAGTTACTTCGGCCTTCCACTACGGCCAGGACATTGTCTTACCATGCCTCTCCAACGAGAACGGTGAACCTCACGCCTTGGACATTAAGTCTACAATTTCCCACTATCTGTCGGCTACCATCCACCTCCGGTCAACGGATGCCCTCCTGATTATCCCTCACGGGGCCAGGCGGGGTCAAGCAGCCACTTCCCGGACCATCGCCTCTTGGCTAGTCAAGACTATTGAGAAAGCGTATTCCACTCAACAGCTGGGGATTCCGGAAGGCATCAGAGCGCATTCAACCAGGGCAGTGGCAACCTCTTGGGCAGCATACTGTGGGGTCTCTTCGGAAACCATTTGCAGAGCAGCAACCTGGTCTTCCAGACATACCTTTATATCCCACTACAGAGTGGATGCTGCTCTTTTGGCTACAGCTGAGTTTGGCAGATCTATCTTCAGGGCCAATTCTTCTGCTCTATAGGGAATAAAATACTTTTTTGCATCGAACCCTCCCGACTGGCGAGTTATTTCCCAGTGTGTGCTGCCATGAATGCGTCAGGAAAATGGAAAATCGTATACTCACCTTTCCGTAATTTTCCTTTCCGGACGCATTTTCATGGCAGCACACATCTGCCCACCCTGTTGTTCAATGATGATATATACGGAGAATGATGCCGGGTGTCTCCACTTCAAATTTATAGCTAACCAATCCTGTCAGGTTGTGGGGGCGGAGTCACAACCCAGTGTGTGCTGCCATGAAGATGCGTCAGGAAAGTAAAATTACGGAAAGGTGAGTATACAATTTTCCATTTTTTGGGAAGAAAAAAGGCAGAAAATATATATAATTCTAAATAAGTACATTTTCTCCTTCACAGATGGGCGTTAATGAGGCGGCACTGATGAGGTGACACTAATAGGCGACACTGATAGGTGGCACTGATGAGGAGTAGTGTTGCTCACGAATATTCGCATTGCGAATATTCGTTACGAATATTGCATATTCGAGTATTCGCGAATAAATCGAATATCGCGGTGAATATTCGCTATTGCGAATATTCGTATTTTTTCAAATTTATTTTTAAAACAGATCACATCCTAGTGATCTCCATCGACGTCTAAAACCATTGCTGGTATGATTAGAGACCCTGGGCCGAGTAGCTGAGGCGATCCTTTTATGTTGCCGAATATTCGCAATGCGAATATTCGTATTACGAATATTCGCGAATGCGTTCTCTGCCCTTCTGTGTTTTGTGTATAAAAAAAAAAAAAAAAATAGCTTTAGTTTAGTCATATAAGTTTGTGTAAGTAGAGTTAGTGTTTAGTGCCTATTAGTTTAGTAATCCAGGAAATGATCTCCGTTTTCGCCGTGTTGACGAGAATTTCGCATTTCGCATTTTTTTTTTGATAAAATATCACGAATATTCGATATTAACGAATATTCGCGAATATTCTTCTATATATTCGCGAAATATCGCGAAATCGAATATGGCGTATTCCGCTCATCACTAATGAGGAGACACTAATAGGTGGCACTGATAGGTGGCACTGATGAGGAGACACTGATAGGTGGCACTGATAAGCAGGTACTGATGGGCACTGAAAGGCTGCACTGACTGGCATCTCTGATGGGCACTGATTGGTGTCACTGATGGGCACAGACTGGCATCACTGCTGGGGCTGCACTGATGATCAGTGCCCTGATTACCTGTACAGGTCTCCCCTGCGAGGAGATGCAGCTGATCAGCTCTCCTCATA
This sequence comes from Rana kukunoris, assembly GCA_029574335.1. Classification (NCBI taxonomy): domain Eukaryota; kingdom Metazoa; phylum Chordata; class Amphibia; order Anura; family Ranidae; genus Rana; species Rana kukunoris. Next base: position 10,937,296 of record CM056057.1, on the reverse strand, counting down.
CTCTGTCAGTGTAAGGCGAAGAGAGCCGATAAACAGCAATTCTGTGTTTACGTGTGACTGGCTGTGATTGGACAAAGCCGATCATTGGCTCTTTACCGAAAGACACTAGGGACACAGCGCACCCGCGATCGCCGCGCTGCGCGTCCGAGAAAGTGACACTGGAGCAGCGTCATATGACATTGTTCCAGAATAAAGGAGATCCCGCCCACCGTCATTTTACTATATGGCGGGCAGGAGGAGGTTAATTAAGGTCCATCTGTATTTTTTTTTTTTTTTTTTTTACATTTTTTTTTTCGATTGCACTTCCTGATTGGCTAGGAGGAGAATTAGTGTGACAATAGCAAATATTAATTCACTATTGTCACACAAATGGGTGGGCTTCAGGTGCAATGCTCTGCGCCCTGAGCCCACCCTATTTTGAAGCCTGCTAGAGCCTCTGGCTCTAATCACCTGCTTGAAAAAAAAACACAGTGAGGCATGCAGATGGACACCCTAGACTTATACTCGAGTCAATACGTTTTCCTAATTGTTGTGGTAAAATTACTCTATATACTCGAGTATAAGCCGAGTCACCTTTTTGCGCCTGATCTCCCAGACTTTGGGGACCCGATGCCAGCCAGAGGCCCCCTGACACACATGTAGCCCCACTCTTCCTCTACAAATGTGCAAAGTTTGTTGTCTGGGGGACCTACAGCCGGGGAGCACCGATTTTTAAAAGCCGGGCACCCCTTCCATAGACTCCCATGTTAAACTGACATTTCTCCGGTAAATTTGGGGACCCGGTACCAGCTGGTCGTAGGTCCATTGGACCCGGAACTTGGCACACATGTAGCCCCATTTCTTCTCTACAAGTGTGCACAGTTTGTTGTCTGGGAGACTTAGGGCTGGGGAGCAACAATTTTTCAAAACCGGGAACTCCTTCCAAAGACTCCCATGTTTAACGTCAGTCTAGTCATGGGCACAGTGAGGCATGGGCACAGTGAGGCATGCGCATGGACAAAGTAAGGCACAGTGGGGCATGCACATGGACACCCTAGGTATTTACTCGAGTCAATACGTTTTCCCAGTTTTTCATGGTAAAATTACCATATATACTCGAGTATAATCCAAGTTTTTCAGTACATTTTTTTGTGCTGAAAATGCCCCCCTCGGCTTATACTCAAGTCACCTTTTTGCGCCTAATCTCCCGGACTTTGGAGACCCGGTACCGGCCGGCCATATGTCCCCTGGACCTCAAACTTGTCACACACATAGCCCCACTCTTTCTCTACAAGTGTGCAAAGTTTGTTGTCTGGGGGACCTACAGCCGGGGAGCACCGATTTTTAAAAGCCGGGCACCCCTTCCATAGACTCCCATGTTAAACTGACATTTCTCCGGTAAATTTGGGGACCCGGTACCAGCTGGTCGTAGGTCCCCTGGACCCGGAACTTGGCACACATGTAGCCCCATTTCTTCTCTACAAGTGTGCACAGTTTGTTGTCTGGGAGACTTAGGGCTGGGGAGCAACAATTTTTCAAAACCGGGAACTCCTTCCAAAGACTCCCATGTTTAACGTCAGTCTAGTCATGGGCACAGTGAGGCATGGGCACAGTGAGGCATGCGCATGGACAAAGTAAGGCACAGTGGGGCATGCACATGGACACCCTAGGTATTTACTCGAGTCAATACGTTTTCCCAGTTTTTCATGGTAAAATTACCATATATACTCGAGTATAATCCAAGTTTTTCAGTACATTTTTTTGTGCTGAAAATGCCCCCCTCGGCTTATACTCAAGTCACCTTTTTGTGCCTAATCTCCCGGACTTTGGAGACCCGGTACCGGCCGGCCATATGTCCCCTGGACCTCAAACTTGTCACACACATAGCCCCACTCTTTCTCTACAAGTGTGCAAAGTTTGTTCTACAGGGGAACCTATGGCACCGATTTTTCAAATTTGGGCACTCCTTCCATAGACTCTCATGTTAAACGGTCATTTCTCAGGTAAATTTGGGGACCTGGTACCGGCTGGCCATAGGTCCCCTGAACCCGAAACTTGGCAAACATGTAGCCCTACAAGTGTGCAAAGTTTGCTTTCTGGGAGACCTAGGGTCGGGAAGCAATGATTTTTTTCAAAGCTGGGCACCCCTTCTATATACTGCCATGTTAAACGTAAGTCTAGTCATGGACACAGTGAGGCATGAACACAGTGAGGCACAGTGAGGCATGGGCACAGTAAAGCATGGACACAGTGAGGCATGGGAACAGTGAGGCATGGACACAGTGAGGCACGGTGAGGCATGGGCACAGTGAGGCATGGGAACAGTGTAGCATGGACACAGTGAGGCATGGGCACAGTGAGGCATGGGCACAGTGAGGCATGGGCACAGTGAGGCATGGGAACAGTGAGGCATGGGAACAGTGAGGCATGGGAACAGTGAGGCATGGACACAGTGAAGCATGGACACAGTGAAGCATGGACACAGTGAAGCATGGACACAGTGAAGCATGGACACAGTGAGGCATTGGCACAGTGAGGCATTGGCACAGTGAGGCATTGGCACAGTGAGGCATTGGCACAGTGAGGCATGGGAACAGTGAGGCATGGGCACAGTGAGGCATTAGAACAGTGAAGCATGCACATGGACACAGTAAGGCATGCACATGGACACAGTGAGGCAAAGTGAGGCACAGTGAGGCATGCAGATGGACACCCTAGGCTTATACTCGATTCAATAAGTTTTCCCATTTTCTTGTGGTAAAATTAGGTGCCTCGGCTTATATTCGCGTCGGCTTATACTCAAGTATATACGACACATTTAAATTTTTCGCTGTAACATGACAAAATGTGGAAAATTTCAAGGGGTGTGAATACTTTTTCATGGCGCTGTTAGGCAGATTCCAGCGTACAGCCACAGCCTGTCACTGATTTGTACAGGCAGCTGCATGCATAAACTGTGACTCCCGGGTGCAGAAATGCTCTGAACTCTGTCCGTGTTCATCAGCGTGCGCTCACGTACACGAGCCCCGAAATAATATTGTTTTTCTTAGATTGTTTTTTATGCCCTTTTTGTGTGAAGTCGCCCCCACCCCCCAGTCTTATATTGCCTTTCCTCTGCCTTTTGTTCGCTTTCATCTCCTTTCCTTCCTCTGCATCCTTTTGTTGTCATATGTCTAGAGCTGAGACTTCAAACCATATATATACCGTTACATACAGATGTGGATTGTACAGAAAGCAATTCAGCAAGCTGAGTGAGACCCACACTTACTAATCACTCCACAGCAACATTTGGCAAATAAAGGATTTATTTTATGATTAATTATACCAAAATTCTTTCTATAAAGCCACATACATAATGTATGGGACTGCTGACTGTCTGCAATCAGCACTAATCTCTGAGAGTATGACATGAAGTCCTGAAGCCTAGGACACACTAATAGTTCAACCCAGTGGGCTGAACAACAAACTGAAAACTTAGGTTGGAGCACCTGTGCCAACAATCTGATGTTAGTACAGCAATCTCCCCTGCTGTGCTATTGTGTTCTGACAGGGGGGTGGCCCCCCGCCAGAACACTCTGGTGAGGACGCTCCTGTCGGACCGGCGGCAGTACCCACGGGCTGAATTGATGGCCGGTTTGTATTAATTATGGTCCCTATAAGAGCACCTCCTTATATCAGGGTCCCCGTCAGATCCCTCCCTTATATCAGGGTCTTCGTCACATCCCTCCCTTATATCAGTGTCCTCATCAGATCCCTCCCTTATATCAGGGTCTTCGTCACATCCCTCCCTTATATCAGTGTCCTCATCAGATCCCTCCCTTATATCTGGGTCCCCATCAGAACAACCCCTTTCACCAGGTTCCTCATCAGAGGGCCCCCTTGCATCAGGTTCCTCATCAAAGTGTCGCCTTGCATTAGGATCTCTGTACACTTTAATAAATAGAGAAAAAAAAATAAAATAAAATAAAAATAAAATAAAAAAAAGAAATAAAAAAATTGTTTTTATAAAAAAAATATATATAAAAAAGGGGGGTTGCCATCTGGGGCCCTGGGGACCTCTGGGCCCTTTAATAAAAAGAGAAAAAAAAAAGAAATAAAAAAATATATAAATATAAATATATATATATATATATATATACAGAGCTTTTTTTCTCAGAAAAAAGGTGCAGGAACTCAACCACGACCCCGTTCAGATTTCACAAACAGTAGAAGGGTCTTAAAGGGGCATTAAATACCAGAACATACAGAGTGCAGAGTTCAGGGGGGTTACACACAGAGTGCAGAGCTGGCACTTGTAAACACAGAAACCAGACTTCTGTGTTTACAAGTGATTGTGGTGAGCAGGCAAGAAAGGGTCTGAGCCAAAGGTGGTGGAACTGAGTTACCCCAAGTTCCCCCAGAAAAAAAAACCCTGTATATATATATATATATATATATATATATATATATATATATATATATATATAAAATATATATAAAAGAGGGGGGGTTGACATCCGGGGCCCTGGGGACCTCCGGGCCCCTTACAAAAAAAAAGAAAAAAGGGGGTTGCCATCCATGCCCCTAGTAACTTCTAGGAAACCTTCAGGGTTGCACAAAAACCTAGTTGAAAATCCCTGGACTGCCCTCTTCTCCTCTTGTTTATTTAACCACTTCAGGCCCGCGCTACCGTCGGATGACGGCAACAGCGCGGGCCTGAATATCCAACATGCCGTTATTTGACGGCATGTCATTCAGGCGTTCCCAGCGCGCGCTGTAGAGCGCGCTGCGGGGAAGCCCTGTGTTGTCCGTGTCCCCTGGACACGGCCAATCACAGATCGCGGCGAACGGCCAATCAGAGTGGCCGTTTGCGATGCAATCTGTGGGCGAATGAGAGATGATCTCTCATAGATCATCTCTCATTGCCGTGTTACACAGAGACAGCGTCCTGTCTCTGGAGAGGAGGAGCCCGATCTGTGTTCCTTCCTACATAGGGACACAGATCGGTCACCCCCCCAGTCACCCCCCCTCCCCCCACAGTTAGAACACACCTAGCATACACATTTAACCCCTTCCTCACCCCCTAGTGTTAACCCCTTCAATGCCAGTCACATTTATACTGTAATTAGTGCATATTTATAGCACTGATCGCAGTATAAATGTGAATGGCGCCAAAAATGTGTCAAAAGTGTCCGATGTGTCCGCCATAACGTTGCAGTACCAATAAAAATCGCAAATCGCCGCCATTTCTAGTAAAAAAATAAATAATAAAAAATAATAATTCTCTCCCCTATTTTGTAAGCGCTATAACTTTTGCGCAAACCAGTCGCTTATTGCGATTTTTTTTTTTTTTTTTTTTTACCAAAAATATGTAGAAGAATACGTATCGCCTTAAACTGAGAAAAAAAAAGTTTTTTTTTTTTTAATTGGGATATTTATTATAGCAACAAGTAAAAAATATTGTATTCTTCAAAATTGTCGCTCTTTTTTGTTCATAGCGCAAAAAATAAAAATCGCACAGGCGATCAAATACCACCAAAAGAAAGCTCTACTTGTGGGGAAAAAAGGACGTAAATTTTGTTTGGGAGCCACGTCGCACGACCGCGCAATTGTCAGTTAAAGCGACGCAGTGCCGCAAGCTGAAAGTTTACCTGGGCAGGAGGGGGGTGTAAGTGCCCAGTATGCAAGTGGTTAATGAACCTTTTAGAATATTTGTATATGCCCCCGACATATAATGCTACTATAGCTAGTTCATGAGTATTCTTGATGCCCATTGCATTTCACCGGGCCCTTTCATTTGGGCCCCTCCTTCAAAGTATCATATCTTGGAGTCCACCAAAACCTTATTTTGCTTTATTATAGTGAATTATATGGTGCTGAACGTTACATTTCTCAATTTCAAACCAGAAATTATGATGTTATATTTATACCAACAAGTAATAAAAATGGAAGGTATGACTCTGCACTAACGATCCTGTGTGATCAGCCTCTCTAGGTGAAGATTTAACTTCCACCCTGTTGGAATTTGATGACGCTTTGCAAGACTTTACAAGAGGACCTTGTGATTCGGAAGAACACCTCAAGAAACTTAAACAGCATCTAACTTCGATCAGTAGTCATAATTCAGAAGGTAAGTGGCATGTTGTGCATATGAAAAAAATAATTGTAGAATGTAACACTATAGAGAAGAGTTGAATTATCCACAAAGACAAGGAAGGAAGGAGCTTAGGGCCCGGGGGATATAATGGGGGCTCAGCTACAAATTTAGTGCTTCAACAATAAACCAAAGGAATAGCGCGATTGTTCACTTCTCAAGGGAGGTTGACCTTGTAGGCCATTACAATCTGATGAGATTATTCTAGTACAGACAATGCAAGTGTTGAGGCTTCTCTGTCTAGAAAAAAAGTATTAACCAAATTCTAGGTATGGCAGTTTTTACATAGTTGCATTCAGGTCCGGTGTTAGCGCAAGACAACATGAGCACTTGTCTTACAGCGCCAGGGAACAGGGCGGAAAATTGACCGGTCCGTGACAGTCGTCCGATCATGGAGTGTGTGTGGAATGGGCTGTCGCTGCGGGCGGCATCTGAAGGATGAGTCCCCGCAGCGGCACTGACTTGTGCAGTCACTCTGTCTCAGTGTGTGACAGTCTCACTGTCTCGTCCTTGACTACGCGGCCCCTACGTCAGTGAGTGATGTAAGCGGCCCCTGGTTCCCCTGGCCGCTCAGCCAAATGATGTGAAGGAGCGAGGACTGCAGGAGGCGGAGCAACGGACGGATCGGACCCGCACCAGCAGGCAGTGCAGCCTGTGGCGTCATCCTGGTGGCGAAGGAGACCTGTTGGGGGACTCGGGACGGGAGCCCCCTGGTGCACAGATTGGTGTTCAGGAACAGGTAAGGGGGACCGACCTGTTTTAAAGTTTCCTGTTTAAAAAAAAATGCTTCTTATTTGGCTATGTTGTATTGTGCAACTGTCAATATTTTTTTAAATTGAAAATAAAGATTTTGCCAAAAAAAAAAAAAAAAATGCACTTTACAAAACCACAAATAGTTTGTTTGCTATCTTTCTATGTAGAAGATAAATAAGTTAAACGATCACTTTAACCATCATAACCATTAAAGCTTATATATATATACACACACTGTGATTTTAGTAACAAAAACGTACCTTTAATAATAGTATTCTTTTCTATTTTTTTCCATCCCAGATCAGGAGGTCGCGAACCACATCAGATGGCTCCGTGGGCCACTGGTTGGGCACACCTGGTATAAGAGGTTCCTCCTAAACTGGTGATCATAACCCCCCCCCCCCCACATTGACGATCAGCAAGAGAGGCTCACCTCACCCTGATTGTCAGTAAGCGAGACCCCCCTTTACATTGGTGGACTGTAAGGGAGGGTCTCTCTGACCTTCTTGGACAATAACAGTGGCTACCCATACACTGGCGGTCAGTAAGAGAGCCCCCCCCCCCCTTTACATTGGTGGACAGTAAGAGAAGCTCACTCTTAAATCAGTGGACAGTAAGAGTGAGTGAGTGAATAACTTAAATAGCAATACACATGCAAACTTAATCGCCTCAAGGTGATTGTGCCATCCGTTGTCTTCCTTATCCTTCAGAAGAGGTGGGTCTTGAGTTTTTTCCTGAAGGCCCGATAGTTTTCTTCAATGCGAATATCCATTGGTAGAGCGTTCCATAGCCATGGTCCTTGGACTGCAAATCTTCGCTCTCCCTTTGATTTGTACTTGGACTTGAGGATGTAGAGGAGGTTTTGGTTTGATGATCGGAAAGTGCGATGGGTGGTGTAGTGTTTTTTTTTCCTGCATAAGTATTGGGGAGCTTTTCCATGTGTGCATTTGTGGGTGAGGCAGAGGGTCTTGAATGTGACCCGATCCTTTACTGTCAGCCAATGAAGGGTCCTCAGGGATGGGGTGATGGATTCCCAGGATTTCTTTCCTGTTACCAACCTGGCGGCTGTGTTCTGAACAACTTGTAGGCTCGAGATCTGGTATTTTGGTAATCCTAAGTAGAGGCAGTTCGCGTAGTCCAGTCGAGAATTGATGATTGTTCCAACTACTACCGCTGTATCCTCTTCCGGGATGAAGGGGATGATTCTGCGCAGTAGGCGGAGAAGATGGTGAGATCCGCTGACTACTGATCGTATTTGCGCATCCATCGACATTTCTGAGTCAAAGGTTACTCCAAGGCTTTTGACCTTGTTACTTGTGGTGATGATCTGTCCAAGGATGGTGGGTGGTGTCCATGAGGTCCTAGCTGTAGTCTTTCGGTTTGCGTGAAGAATAAGTAGTTCTGTTTTGGACCTGTTGAGTTTGAGGGAGCTCTCAGTCATCCATTCATCGATCAATGCCAGGCATTTTTCTAATCCGTAAAATCTATCGTCTTTCCCGGTGATCCGAATGTATAGTTGAGTGTCATCCACATAGGAGTGGTAGCACAAATCCTGCTCACTGATGATTTTGAGGAGTGGGCAGAGGTAGATGGTAGTAAGATTGGTGGACAGTAAGAGAGGCTCCCCCTAAAATGAGTGGACCGTAAGAGAGGCTCACCCTTACATTGGTGGACAGTAAGAGAGGCTCCCTCTTAAATTGGTGGACAGTAAGAGAGCCCCCCCCCCCTTTAAATTGGTGGACAGAAAGAGAGATCCCCCTTACATTGGTGGACAGAAAGAGAGGTCCCCCTTACATTGTTGGACAGAAAAAGAGCTTCCTCCTTACATTGGTGGACAGTAAGGCCGCGTACACACGACCGGTTTCCTCGGCAGAATCCATCAAGAAACTTGTTGGGAGACGTGTTTTGCCGAGGAAACCGGTCGTGTGTACATTTTTCGACGAGGAAACTGTCGAGGAACTCAACAAGCCAAAAAGAGAGCATGTTCTCTATTTTCTCGACGGGAGTCGATTTTGGCTCGTCGAGTTTCTCGTCGGACTGGTTTCCGACGAGAAACTCGAGCGTGTGTATGCTAAGAAACCCGCGCATGCTCAGATAAAAGTAGAAGACGGGAGTAAAAGTAGCATTTGTAATGGAGATAACACATTTTTCAAGCTGTAACAGACTGAAAAGTGCAAATAGTCTTTTACCAAACTTTTACTCAACACGCAAACACATGAGATTAGCAAAACCAGCCCCAGGATTTGTGCCAGTGGAATCGAACTTCCCCTGTCGACCTATGTGTTGAAGTCACCGCGTTTGAGAACGACGAGATTTGGTCTTTAACGTGTGTACGCAAAGCAAGCTTGTCGAGTTCCTCGACAAGCCTAACAAGGAACTCGACGAGGAAAACGATGTGTTTCGCCCGACGAGTTCCTCGGTCATGTGTACGCGGCCTAAGAGAGGCTCACCCTTACACTGATGGTCAGTAGAAGAGGTGTTCAATTACAATGCCCTATATTACACTGGTGCTCAATAACGTGCTTAGTGATGTTGGCAATTTTCAGGAGGTAATGAATTCACCTCTTCTCACTCCGCACGGAACCTCAAGGAGCCGCAGAAACCTGGTTGCAAAAAGCTGCTTTGATCTATCTCTGCCATAGTGTTAGCCAAGAAAAATTTGAGGGGCATTTTATACATGAGAACAAAGAGGTGTTTTTCTAGGCAGGCAATCAATTTAAGCTACGGTAAATGTTAACTTTCTATTTTATGACCTCTGTAGCAGACTATAGCTATAACCTGACTATTTAAGAAATCCCCCCATGTTTCCTTTACAGAAAACATTTCTCCTATTCTGACATTTAATTGATGTATCTTTGCAGATGTGAATTCATCTCCAAGAAGCACCACATATAACACAGAGGAAACTTTAAGTCATTCAGTTACCAGCATAACATCAAGGCACCAACCAAAAGGTAAGATGGTGAAATGTGTTGTCGGAGATTATTTTTTCATTTCGTTATGATGTGACGGTTCAGCAGTTCTTCGCTTTATTTCTGTAGCAAAACTTGGTGACACAAAAGAACTTGAAAACTTCATTTCTGATCTGGATGACTTTCTCACTGGTAAGTGGAAGTCAATTGTTATAAAGCTACAACTCATATAACTGGGGCCAAAAAGGACCCACCACTAGCCAAGAACCCAACACCAGCCAAAACATTTTTTGGACTCTTCCTTTGGCAACTGATTAACTTACTCCAAGGAAGTAGGTTGGGCTATTGTACATTAGTTGGCATTTATTTTTAATATGTCAGCTTCTTTCAATTTCCTGTGTGGTTTCAGATGAATTAGCACTTCCTATGATATATTAATCACATTTTGTTTAGTAGACTGAACTTGAAAGAACTTGCTTGTCACCTTAGAGATCTTGGCATTGAGCAATCTATATAGCAGCCGTTCTTAACCAGGGTTCTGTGGAACACTAGGGTTCCTGCAGAGGTGGCTTATGCCCTATAACACGGTCGGAATTTCTGATGGAAAAAGTCAGATGGGAGCTTTTCATCAGATATTCCGACCGTGTGTATGCCCAATCAGACTTTTTCCGTCCAAAATTCTGACGGACTTAGATAGAGAACATGTTCTCTACTTTTCCAACGGAAAAAATTCCTATCAAAAAATCCATTCGTCTGTATGAAATTCCGACGCACTAAAAACAATGCATGCTCAGAATCAAGTCGACGCATGCTCGGAGGCATTGAACTTATTTTTTCTCTGCTCGTAGTAGTGTTGTACATCACTGCGTTCTTGATGGTCGGAATTTGGTGTGACCGTGTATATGCAAGACAGCTTGAGTGAAATTCCGTCGGAAAAAAACATCCAAGTTTATTCCGACGGAAAAAAAAGTTGTGTGTACAGGCCATAAGGGTTCTTTGATCTGTGACTAACTGACCTATTATGTGATGGTGCCTGCTTAGTTCCAGGTTCAACACCACTTGGTAGAGCCAGAACCATGTCTGTCAAGAGAGAATTCTTCTTGATGACGACCACCAACGGAAGGGTCGATTTCCCAAAGACCACCAATAAACTACTTTTAGCAGGGGTTTACTGAGACTTGAAAATGATTGCAAGGGTTGCTTTGGGGTAAAAAGGTTGAGAAAGGCTGCTATACAGTATAACCAAATATATATGGATACTCCCCAAGATGATGGAGTTCAGATGTTTCCAGTGAAGGGTACTGTTAATGCTATAGCATACAAAGACAGCTTAGGCAATTGTGCTCTTCAAACATTGTGGTAATAGTTTGGGGAAGGCCCTTTTCTATTCCAGCATTACTGTCCCCTGTACACAGTCATCTCTATACATGACATGGTTTGACCAGTTTGGTTTGGAGGAACTTAAGTGTCCTATACAGAGTGCATACCAACCCTACTGAAGACAGTTTTGAGCTAGGTCTTCTCAACTAATCTCAGTACCTGTCAGCATGGGCATCCGCTGAAAGATTTTCAGGGAGGGGCGATTCGGCAGCGGCGATACAGTCGCATTTAATCCTTTCTTTAAATGCTAGCGGGGGTTAAAAGCACCCCGCTAGCGGCCAAATAGCGCAGCTAAAATGATGGTAAAGCACCACTTTACCGATAACGCGGCCAGCTAGCAGTGTGAAATAACTCTTGAGATAATTCAGCTTCACTCCATGCCCATATAAATATAGCCTAGAAAATGTACAGAACCCCCTTCAGCACAGACAGACCCCTCAATTTAGCACAGATGGACCCCCTTTAAGCACAGACCCCCCCTCCAGCACAGATGGACCCCCCATTTATCACAAACCCCTCTCCCCCATCCCATTCAGTACCTCAGATCAGCCATCAGCGCAGCACAGGCACAGCAGGTTCCCTCCCCCTGTGTACACATAAACACTGGAGGGGGAGGAGGCTTCATTCTGCTCGCTGTGCCTGTGTGACATCCAACCTGGGACCGCTCAGACAGCACATGACCGCAAAACTCTTCAACACCTTCTCGATTTTCCAGGGGGGGTCAATTGCCCCCCCTTGCCCTATGGAGCGGACGCCCATGCCTGTCAGCACAAATGGAAGTTGTCAGAAACCATAAATTTCCCCGAGACAGAAGTACAGTTAAATCACACTTGTTTAATAATAATAAAAAAATAAACAGAGTAATTGAAGTCAAAACATAGCCGAAGTTCAGGAACCAGATCGAAAAGTCAGCCAAGCCAAATGTCAGAGAGCCAGAGATGTACGTAGTGAAACAGCAAGCAGGATCAGGAGCCAGTAGGAAAGTCAGCCAAGCAAAGTTTTCAACAGGAATGCAGGAGAAAGTCTCTGTGATCTTGACCAAGGCGAATCTGAACTGGAAGGCTTAAGCAGGCAGGACTGACGAGCAGGATCATCAACAGGTGCATAACTGTGGAGAGATAGGAGCTGGCAATTAGCAGACAGCGGAGTGGCCAGCTCAGAGAAGGAAGGGCTGATCCCTAACAGAATTGTAACAGGTAGCGTTTTCTTACAGGAGGAGTGTGAGTGCTTGAGGATATTTTTAGAAAAAATTTAGACCGGTGATACCAACCAGAAGCAAACAGCAGGATGTGCAGGCACATTAGATGATCTGTCGGTAAGGCCAACAGAAAGCATCACCAGAAGTTAAGGAACAGCTCTGGTTTGGCACTGGGTTCAGGACAGCATGGACCACTTAAGACACCAGCATGCAGGCAGCAGGAAGACTCACTCACTCTGCAGCTGTATCTTCGAGTATACCTGATTAAGCACCCAAAGCAGTAGCGAAAGCAGGCCAAGGTCAGTAATGAGCAGGTAGTTCAGTGCCTAATCCTAGGCAGGATCAGAGTCAGAGATGAAGCCGAGGTTAGAAAATGGATAGCCAAGAGTCCAAGCAAAGGTACAAAGAAGTGCCGAAGGGTAGGTCAGAAGTAAGCTGGGTTGGTAATGGGGAAGCAGGTAACAGAGCACAGGTTGCACATCCTCGCTGGTCCCTGCTGTCTTCGTGGACCTGTGTATCTCCCAAAAGGCAGCGGGGGGGGGGGGGCGGAGGAGGGGTCCGACATGGCGTAGATCGCCATGGAATCTGCGGCGATCTATCGCCAGAAGTGGGAGCAAATACCTGGATTGGATATATATCTGCTCCCCCCTCAAAGGTGCCAAATGTGACACCGGGGGGCGGAAAAGCGGAAGTTCAATTTTTGAGTGGAATTCCGCTTTAATACTTTCAAATAGAACTGATGACATATAAAGTTATAACGTGATCGTGGCATTATGAGAAGGGATGGTAAAATAGAGAAATGACGGGTTTCCAGATAAAATTAGAAATGAGTTACAATTTCTCTTCTGTTTTATCTCCTGCAGATTTCTAAAAGAAGAAGTTCTCCGTGATCATACTACGTCTGGCGAAATCTCCTACTTCCTGCTCAGCAGCTGACATTATTCCTTATTTTATTTAAGTAACGAGGGTTACCAAGGGTATATTAGTCATTAAACTTAGGCAACATGTCTTCTTTTTATGGGTTTAAACTTGAATCCAGACAAACAGTAAAATACACAGATGATACCATTCAAATGGGAGACTGATAGACCCAAGATTAAAGGGGTGCTACTGTGGACAGCATTCACAAGGCAGAAAAAAAGTATGAATTCAAAAGAAACCAAAAGAACAAGGTATATAGGCGCTGATGATACATGTTGCATTAAAACAGTGTGACAGTATACAGTACATATATACATTATATTGCCAAAAGTATTGGGACAGCTGCCTACACACACACATGAACTTTAATGTCATCCCAGTCTTAGAGCCGGTTCACACTGGGGCGTCCCATTCAATGCAATGGAACCGTTCTAATAGGAGCGACGCAAGTCGCTCCGACTTAAAAAAAATGTGTTCCT